>JACXGM010040003.1:0-10435 GCA_016801145.1 Umbra pygmaea
AGCAGTGGTCTGGAAAATGTACAACAGTAGAAGTAGTAAATATTATAGATTTGGCATGGAAAATTGCTTTTAAGGTGCATTTGAATTCTGCTACATCAGATGTAGAGAGCATAAAGTGACCAGAGAGTGTTAGTGCTCAACAGGCGATTTGCGATCAGTGTCTGTGTTCCATGTTGAGCAGCCGAATGGCCTGTGGGAAAAAACTGTTTTTAAGTCTGGTGGTCCGTGCCTTGATGCTCCGGTAACGTCTACCAGACGGCAGTAGTGAGAAAAGATCACGGCCTGGGTGGCTGTGGTCTTTGAGGATGTTCTTTGTTTTCCTAAGGCATCGCTTATGGTAGATGCCTTGCACGGGGGGGAGGCAGCAGCCAATGATGCCCTCCGCTGACTTTACCACCCTCTGAAGGGCCATCTCCTGAACTCCAAAGTAAATGTCAGAATGGGAAAGAAAGGTGATTTAAGCAATTTTGAGATTGGCATGGTTGTAGGTGCCAGACGGCCGGTCTGAGTATTTCACAATCTGCTCAGTTACTGGGATTTTCACGCACAACCATTTCTAGGGTTTACAAAGAATGGTGTGAAAAGGGAAAAACATCCAGTATGTGGCAGTCCTGTGGGCGAAAATGCCTTGTTGATGCTAGAGGTCAGAGGAGAATGGACCGACTGCTTCAAGCTGATAGAAGAGCAACTTTGACTGAAATAACCACTTGTTACAACCGAGGTATGCAGCAAAGTATTTGTGAAGCCACAACACCTTGTGGCGGATGGGCTACAACAGCAGAAGACCCCACTGGGTACCTCTCATCTCCACTACAAATAGGAAAAAGAGGCTACAATTTGCAAGAGCACACAAAAATTGGACAGTTGAAGACTGGAAAAATGTTGCCTGGTCTGATGAGTCTCGATTTCTGTTGAGACATTCAAATGGTAGAGTCAGAGTTTGGCGTAAACAGAATGAGAACATGGATCCATCATGCCTTGTTACCACTGTTCAGGCTGGTGGTGTTGGTGTAATGGTGTGGGGGACATTTTCTTGGCACACTTTAGGACCCTTAGTGCCAATTGGGCATCGTTTAAATCCCACGGCCTACCTGAGCATTGTTTCTGACCATGTCCATCCCTTTATGGCCACCATGTACCCATCCTCTGATGGCTACTTCCAGCAGGATAATGCACCATGTCACAAAGCTCGAATCATTTCAAATTTGATTCTTGAACATGACAATGTGTTCACCGTATTAAAATGGCCCCCACAGTCACCAGATCTCAACCCAATAGAGCATCTTTAGGATGTGGTGGAACGGGAGCTTCGTGCCCTGGATGTGCATCCCACAAATCTCCATCAACTGCAAGATGCTATCCTGTCAATATGGGCCAACATTTCTAAAAAAATGCTTTCAGCTCCTTGTTGAATCAATGCCACGTAGAATTAAATCAGTTCTGAAGGCGAAAGGGGGTCAAACACAGTAATAATATGATGTTCCTAATAATCATTTAGGTGAGTGTAGTTTCCCATAGTTTGGCTCTAATGAACAACAAACCAATTTTACATCCAACGCTGGGCCCCTATACAGTATATTATGTGAACGAATGATCAAATAGAGACCGTTCCATTGTCTTCCTTCCAATTTCATTGGTGGGGGGATAAAACAGAGAGAGAGGAAGCAAGTGAGACAGACAGACTTAGATTTAGATTCCCCTTCAAAATCTTTCATCAAATATCTTACTCCATCATCAAACATATCCTCCCTTACTGCAGCGAAAGTGTCCCCAATATTGCAATCAATATACAAATTATGTAAACACCTATAGTAAAAACTCACCTGGAATTTTATAAAACATCCAAGTATGAATGACAATTCCACCAACCACACGTGCAGAGAGCGGAGCTAGGAAGTCCTACTGAGAACAATTCATGCTAATTCATGGTGGATCTACTTCAAGCAAATGAAGGGTAAAACAAGTACAGAGCATTTGTGGACACCAATCTGTACCCTGTGTGAACTGTCAGTCCATTCAAATTAAAAAACATAACCTGGTCCCAGGTTTCAACATCCTAACAGCTAGAGGAAAATAAGCATACATCAAACATTGGCAGCATCAGGCTAAAGGGCAGGGAAAGATGGAAGGCAGGCTGACATCTAAAATAGACCAAATTTGTGAAATACCTGACATGTGCAGACCCCAAACTCTATCCAGAAGGCCAGTTATTATTTTGACTTGCATGGGATACTACCTCAATAATAGAAGCTCTATTTGTCAAAGTGATAACTGAGCTGTTTTTGCTTTTTGTGTTATAATAATCTATTTTATTCAGGCCTTTCACACAACACAGAAATCATTGCCAGGAAAACCGGAAATGGAAAATAAGGTGGCTTTAACTTATTAAAAAATATTATTGTTACTGGTTCTGATAATGCATGACTATACCATTGTCTATCACAAATATATATTCTGATACACTGTATGTTTCTAATTTATTTCTGATGTATATGGCTCTCTTCTATCTGCTAGGAGATCACAGACACCCAATTCTCCTCATCTGAATAGCTGCAATGAAGTGGCAACTGGTGGTAGACCTGGCTATGGTCATGGAAACAAATATGAATTATCCATTCCTCTGGATGTGTACTCCCTTTTCTGTAGTTTGTAATCTTAAATTTAAAAAAACTGTAATTCTGTGGTAGATTTGTCTCACTCTGCAATGCACAGGCACTGTTGAAACTGTTGCTATTACTGACCTAGTGTGAAACATTATACGAATGTTCTCTGTAAATGTATTATGTATGTTATAAATTGGGAATTTGGTGTCCTCAATGCTGATTGTGTAGATCATGGGTTTTACACCAAAATATCCTTTGATGTTTGATTTGGTATTTGGTTTATAAGAGCAATATGCTTATGAGCTTGTGATATTTTGTCAATATACGGTTGCTAAGGGCTGCTCTTAAGCATGATGCAATGCTGAGTGCTTTTGGGTGCTGGTATTAGCTTTATGCCACAACCACCATAAGATGCCTTATTGCTATTATAAACTGATTTGAAGGGTTTGACTGCACCCACTAATGCTTTATTGTCTAATCACAAAAACTCTAAAATCTTTTTGACAAAATCAATGTTTGTATGACATTTTCTAAATGTGAAGCAATTGAATGTGTAAACATTCCATCTTGTGTTTTTTCAGTGTTCTTGATTTGCAAAAAAAATTCGCACAACATGGAAAATTAAGTTATATTAAATGTATTCATGCCTGAAATTAAAACCAACTGAAATACATAATTATATGGAAAACAGTCAAAGCACTGACATCAGGTGAAATAATTTGCATCCTGAGCGTCAATGTGAACATGTGTACCATTTTCACTATCTGGTAAGACACAAAAATCCCCAGAGAGAAAAACGATATTTTCAGCTTATTGTTAAAATTTCTCCATGCGGATCTTTTCTTACCTGAGACAGTCTTCACCTTAGTTGGTGCAATTGCATCAATAACGTTTGTATTTATTTAATTAAAGTTATCCACAAGCTCATTGACTGACACACAAGAAGTGGTGGGTGTGGAAGAGCCTGAATAAACATTTCGCTGGTGTTTTCAGTAATACACCGTTTTGTGATGACTTCTGTTTGAACATTTGTGTGCACAGGGATAGCACTCTCAAAGAAAACACATGAATGATCAGAGAGCGCAACACCACTCACCAAAACCTTTTAAATGTTCAGACCCTTGGAGATGATTAAGTCCAGAGTATGCCCCTTGATGTGTGCGGGCTTCGTCACATGCTGAGTCAGTCCATGGTTATCAAGACCTTTTGTCCTGAAGGTTGTCAACATGGATGTTAAAATCACCAACAATGACTACACAGTCAAAGTCAATACAGATTGACAGCAGTTCATTAAAGTCATTAAAAAGATTTGCACAGTATTTAGGTGGCCTGTAGATATTTACAAATATAGCTTGAGAAAAGCAATTCAACTGAAAAGCCACATATTCAAAAGAAGCAAAATTTCCATAAGACAATTTCTTGCATTCGAGGTAATCGTTAAACAGAATGGCAACTCCACCTCCTTTCGTATGCGCTTTAGCTTCACTCATAAAACTGAAGTTAGGAGACTCGATAAGAACAGCTGCACTGTTATCTTGGTGTAACCAGGTTTACGTTAAAAACATGAAATTATGATTGTGCTCAATAATAAAATCATTAATTAAAAATGTTTTTCCTGCCAAAGACCTGATGGTTAATAATGCTAATTTCAGTGCATTTTCTGCTAATTTTTTGGCACCAGGCTGTAGCTGACATAGCCTGGAAAAATCCAGAACCAAATCCTGAACAATTTAGGGTCTGGGATCGAATAATGTAAATGACTCAACTCGAGGGGCGGCACCTAGCATGCATTTGAAAATCTCACTGTACGCAATTGGATAAAAGTACGACCAATCACCAGTGGGTTTTCACTAACCCTATGGCGGAGCTAACTGGTAGATTAAACCCTTGCCGTATCCGGTCTGCAAAACAACAAAAACGTCCTTTTTAAAAAGTAACGATTCGAGCGCCGTCTTCTGCTCCTCTTTTAGATAAAAAGCCAAGTCTAACTCGTTCATTGTAGTGGCCAAAGCAGTTTCAAACAACTGGTGTACATCCATAGCGATCTTACAATGTTTACTAATGACTTGAGGTCGCACTCGCAGAGCTTTCGTCATCTGTTTAACACGCCTCTGGCCCGCCTATATCAGATACACCAATGTGATTGATGCAGCTCGGCTAGAAGGGCATAGTTAATGAGCAGCATTTCTCGGTGCCAGAGTAACTTGCTGAGGAAATTCAAATTGTGCTCTCGTGAGAACTCTGGATTTACATGGTATAGGTGACAAGGAATGAATACTAGATTTGATAAATCTGCAAAATCAGTTAATCTGCTAAGTGCTTCCTATTTCTTAGCAGATTTGGCATTGTTTCTCTTTGAACTATCAAGACAGGAATAAATTAAGCGGCTGGCACACAGGGCTCTGGTTCGCCCTGGGACAAGTCACTGCAAGTGCAAGTATCAAAAGCAGCGCATGGGATGTGACAGAGGTTCCAGGAGCATGAACTGTCTTTGTGTGGGGGGTGGGCTCTGGACATAACAATAGGCTGTATAGGGTAGATTTCAGGTGAGGGTGATAACAGATAAGGCCAGTAGGGGAAGCTAGTAGGGGAAACTGTACTCTGAGGTAATACCACAGAAGAAGTCAGAGATTCCACCCAGGGGACAAGTGATGTTAACAGTCAATGACGTGGGAAAGTTTGTACAATTGTAAATTAGCCACTTACATTCGGCTACCCTGCCTATTTAGGTGGACTCCATCTGCTTGGAAAAGTGGTAAACGATTCCAAAACTGATTAAAATTATAGATAAATCCCATATTTTGGGATTTTCAGGCAGACAGCAGCCAGTGGTGGAGACTAAGTATCCTACTGAAAAGCCCTACTCTATTGGACAGAGTCGGAATCAGACCAGAGATAAAAGGGGACTTACCACAGCTACTTAACAATTTAAAAAGGCTGTTAAAATCTTTTTTGGTCAGCTCTGATTGGTGACTGGCTGTAATCACAACATCCTTCATGCACAATCACTGGAGTGACCGCAGCAGCCCTGGAAGCTTGTCCAGTATAACCGGCACTGTAGCTCCAGGAAGGCAGTGTTTGGCAGAGTTAAAGGAACTTATGTTTCTAATGATGGCATCCCCAGCTAGTAATGTGGTTGGGGAGATAAGAGGATGGCACCGTAAAGAACAGGACCCCTTTCCACACTTTGTGTCAAAGTCGGTGGCACACCAGGGCGTCTACACACAGCTTCTTTCAGCATCTTTATCTTACGCAGTGCACATAAGACATAGGAACACGTGCCCAAACACTCCAAGGTCAGCTACCTGGAGCTGGTGTTGGTGTAGCACACAGTCGTGGTCTGAAACTGTGTTGGCTAATCCTGTTTTTTTTTGCTGCCACCATAATGACGATGAGTTATTGTGTAATGTAAAATATAGAATCGTAGATAGGCGCAAGTTATAACTCACAATGGTACTTTACTTGCTTAATCCTGAAACAATGGTTTCAAAATAGACTCTCTGGAGCATCAGGCAAAATCCTTCGAGACAATCAGTCAACTAAGGTACAGTGCCTTGCGAAAATATTCGGCCCCCTTTGAACTTTTCAACCTTTCGCCACATTTCAGGCTTCAAACATAAAGATATGAAACTGTAAGTTTTTGTGAAGAATCAACAACAAGTGGGACACAATCATGAAGTGGAACAAAATGTATTGGATATTTCAAACTTTTTTAACAAATAAAAAACTGAAAAATTGGGCGTGCAAAATTATTCAGTTTTAAGTTAATACTTTGTAGCGCCACCTTTTGCTGCGATTACAGCTGTAAGTTGCTTGGGGTATGTTTCTATCCGTTTTGCACATCGAGAGACTGAAATTTTTGCCCATTCCTCCTTGCAAAACAGCTCAAGCTCGAGGTTGGATGGAGGGCGTTTGTGAACAGCAGTTTTCAGTTCTTTCCACAGATTCTCGATTGGATTCAGGTCTGGATTTGACTTGGCCATTCCATTGTAGATTTTGCTTTATGTTTTGGATCATTGTCTTGTTGGAAGACAAATCTCCGTCCCAGTCTCAGGTCTTTTGCAGACTCCATCAGGTTTTCTTCCAGAATGGTCATGTATTTGGCTCCATCCATCTTCCCATCAATTTTAGCCATCTTCCGCTGTAGATCTCTGCAGTTCCTCCAGAGTGATCATGGGCCTCTTAGCTGCATCTCTGATCAGTCTTCTCCTTGTATGAGCTGAAAGTTTAGAGGGACGGCCGGGTCTTGGTAGATTTGCAGTGGTCCAATTTGTCTGTTTTTTATTTGTTCAAAAAGTTTAAAAATATCCAATAAATTTTGTTCCACTTCATGATTGTGTCCCACTTGTTGTTGCTTCTTCACAAAAAATTACAGTTTTATATCTTTATGTTTGAAGCCGGAAATGTGGCAAAAGGTCGAAATGTTAAAGGGGGCCGAAGTAGCAAGGAACTTAACTATTGACAAAGCAACAACATAAACAGAACCCAGTATAATAACACACACTCAATACAGGTACATGGGAAACTTAAATATCCTCCTTGATTAAGTCCATCATCGCCTGCTGCACACATTAATGAGGAATTAGGCATGTGTAATCATAACTCTGGAGAGCTAAAACGCCGGACCTGGAGCGGAGCAACTGTGACACCAAAGATGAAATTGTCCAGTTCTTCAGCTATTTCCTCACTTGCATTTGCCATTGTTGAAAAAAAAATGTAGCTATTTAAGTAAGAAAGTAATGCATAGTATTCCCGCACAAAGTACAAAGTTTAGGGTCATGATGTAAACAACATAAAAAGTAATTTGAGGTCCTCTCCTGTAGTTATTATCCCAGTGACGTCACTGAAAAAAACATGTTGTGAAAAAACAAATGTGTGTGTTTGTGTCAATGTACATTGTACTGTACATTGTGGCATTTGTTTACTGACATTGTTTTGTTTGTGAATCATCACGTCTGTCCACCCTGCGAGACAGAATTTGTATGTTTTTTTCAGCTGGGGATATGACATAATTCACCAACAACTATCAATGTTTCGGCTCACGATCACAAAAGAATATTCAGAGCCGGGGGTATGACATCATTCACAACCATACTATTCCTGTCTGGAGTGATCTCACAGAAAGAGTGCAGTCCGTATTTTCAAGAGATTGTTTGCCTGCATCTCCAAGTCACACCAGAAGGTGGCACACTATACATTCCAAACCGGATCAAAGGTAAAATTACCCCCACCGCTCATATATTCTTATATTCATTAGAGTTGCAGCCTTTCTTGGCATTTTAGACATGATCAATTAACTCTGAACTTAAATTGCATGAATTATTATTTAACAACCTGAAACACATTAAGGGTTGGTGGTTAACTACTTAAAAGGTGCTACTGTTAGACTTTGCACCTCAGACTTGGGGAAACCTACAATAGTCAGTTCTCTTTCCTTCTGACAATGTCAAGAGAAATGCATTGTCATTGAGAGGTGTTGGGCAGAAGACGGTAAGACAAGTATATTTATTACATATAATTTATCTAAATTTAAGTGATAAAAAAATGATTTATTCCCTCTGTGGCCCACGCTCTTCCATTGTTTGGGACCTGAGCTAGCACAATCTATCTACATATTTATTTTGAATCAAAGGGATTAGGGAGAGATGGAGGTGCATTGGAGATATGTTTGTACCCACAGACAAAGCCTTTGAATAACTAAACAGGAGGTTGAATGGTTTGATGATCAACCTCCTCAGCAGACGTAAAGACAGCAAAGACAGGATGTAACACTTTCATGGAGGACCAAGCCTTACAGTGTTAGCACTCTTTGCCAAAACAGTTTTGTGGTAGAGTTTTGATCTGCACTTCAAAAGCAGGGATTCACAAAAAAATGCACATTGCCCCCTGTATAATTGACTAGTTCAGAAAAGCTTTAAAGGAAAATTCACAGATGTAAAGCTTATATAATAAGAACAATTATATAATAATGCAGAAATATGATGCAATAAATGTTAGCCTTTAAATATCCTATCTCCTTGGTGTAAGAATGAATACCATGTTACCTGTAGCCTCATATACTACATTATATAAAATACAACATATTCAGTATACTTCAAACTGCTTATTACTATATTTCTAATGTTCTGTTGGGACAACGCTTTTGAAATAATCCTTGCCAAAGCATTAACTATGTCACTGATGCCATTCCTGTTAATTTCTGACTGGTTTGAGCATCTTCTACAATAGCAAAAGTCTATAAGGCATATAGTTCCATGACAGAATGCCGCTTTGGAACTCGTCACGTGCTCTGGTGGAGACAAAATACCTGAGCCAACAATCACACATGGATGGTGACTTCCCTTCAGACCTGAAAACCTGCAGTGAATCCCACATTTCAGAAGCCCACAGTAAGTTAATAAGGACACTATTTACACATCCAGGAATGTCACCAAAATATTTCTGTGCAAAACCGCAGACATAATATAGACAAAGTAAAACATGTATTTGTGAATTATTGACTGTTGTTTCTTTCCAAGGTTATTCATTTGCCAGCTAGAACCAAATATCATTATCACAATGGCTCATCTGAGATGATGGAGCTTGTTATTTTTAACCTGCAGGCATTGCTTTCTCAAAGCCCCAGACTCAGACTGAGAGAATGGGATCAGTTTTAATCAACATCTCCAAGATCCCCTTGCTTCTTCTCCTCCTGTACTTATTTGTCTGCTCACTGGATGTTCTGAGTTCTGCCTTCCAGTTAGCCGGAGGTAAACGTACTCGGGGTTGTTTGGGTTCATTCCTCATTCCATACTGTATCACTACTCTCCTGACCTCTCATTCTTTGTCTGCCTCTGCTGTCAAGGTACAGTAGATTGCGTACGTGTCCACCCCTTGGACTATTTTACATATTGGTCTATCACAAATCATGATTTACAGTAAATATATTCATGTCCTATTTAGTATATCCCTTGTTATGTTTAGTAATAACGTTTTACATCTTTAAAGAGATATATCAAACTACATTTATACTTGAATGAAATTAACCTTAGCTTGGGTTGTGTCAGAAGGCCCCTGGCGTAATTTTTTACAATTCTGTGTCAGCTGTTAGCATCTGGCAAATTCATGAATGGAAATGGGTACTCCTAGCCTGGAAAAATCCAGACCCAAATCCGGAGGATATAAGGGTTTGGCATCGAGTAATGAAAATTACCCAACTCGAGGGGCGGCACCAAGCATGCATTTGAAAATCTCAATGTACGCAATTGGATAACACTACGACCTATCACCAGTGGTTTTTTGCTAAGCCCCTATGGCGGAGCTAACTGGTAGATAAAACTCTTGCCGTATAAGGTCAGCAAAACAGCAAAAACGTCCTTTTAAAAAAACAAAAAGCCAGGTCTAAGTCGGTCATTGTAGTGGCCAAAGCCGTTTTACACAACTGGTGTTCATCCATAGCAAGCTTACAATGTTTACTAATGACTTTGATGTTGTTGAGTGTTAAAAATTCAGGCTGGTAAGATCTTTGTTGAAATGATGGTTTCAGGAGTCAGGTTGTGGTTGATAATAGAATGTTTAATAAGTACTTCTCGTTACGGAAACAGGGTCATCTCATAACAAGGAAATCAAGAAGGGTTCTGGGAAAATGCCCCGAGAACTGACTTATATAGCCTTTGCATTGTTGTTCACATACCTTCTAGAAGGAGACCCCTATCTCCTCAGACCCGTGACTTGTCTCATGTGAGAACACGTGCAGGTCACCTCAACCTCTTATCTACGTAGGTTACTATCTCTTAATGTAAAGGCCACTGCTCCTAACCTTGAGTGTCCATACTAGTGCACTCCTTTCTGAA
>JACXGM010040004.1:0-10441 GCA_016801145.1 Umbra pygmaea
AGACAAGCGCGAAGGTTGCAATTCACAAATAATACTTTATTTAAATAAGAAAACAAAACTGCCACGAGGGGCTTTCCAAATATAAATGGGCGAAACACACAGGAACGCGTACAGGAAACATTGATCGACAAGAGACAAGGGGAGAACACATGGCTATATACAAAGACAACTAATTACTAATGCAAACCACCCGTGACTACCAATGTCAGGAGGGACAGAGGGCGGCCCGGGGTCAGGAGGGACAGAGGGCGGCCCGGGGTCAGGAGGGACAGAGGGCGGCCCGGGGTCAGGAGGGACAGATGCAGCTCATGTAATGTTGTTTACCTCATTACCTGTCCATGTAAAAAACTGTATGTAGGTAAAACAACCAGAAAAATCAAAACGCGTATGATAGAACATAAGAGTGCCATAAGAAGGAATGATCCTAAATCATCTATTGTACACCATTTTGCTGAAGCCGGTCACCCTGTCTCCTCCATGTCTTTCTGTGCAATACAACAGATCAAACAGACACGCAGGGGCGACAATGTCGATCTCAGATTACTCCAGGCAGAATGTAGATGGATTTTCTACCTTAGAACCCTTCATTCAATTGGTATGAATGAAGAGCTAGCATTAAACTGTTTTCTATAATCTAACAATCTATATGTTATCCGAATTGTCTGTAGGAGACTGCTGTATATTCTGTATTCCTGTTCTTGCATTTGCTACTGTATGTAAACCTATTAATGTTTAATTCATATAATATTCAAGGATTGTTGCTCAAATCCATCCTAGTATGTGATCCATCCGTATCTTCTTTGTTGCTAAAACATTGATGTCCTCTTGATCATGTGACCTGTAATTGGGCCTTTTAAATGTGACAGCTGTGTGTGTTTGCTCCTTTGCACTGACGATGGCTTGACTGGCCGAAACGTTTGTATATTTTTTTCACTTCTGCACCTTGCACTTTATCTTTGGGCATATTAATAAATTGACAGTGATTATTTAAATGCCTCCATTGTTGGACATTGTCCTTTTTTTCATCTGTGTGCGAGTCTCCTACTCTTTTCACTACTCATTTTGATACTGACGCACCAGTAATAAATATATTTTCTTAAAGAGGACTATCTTTAGAGCGCAGACTTACATCATCCTTTTCTAAGACATGTTTTTGTCATTGTGATTATATTTGTCACATCCATTTTACATATTTGTGAATTGCATTACATTTGTGAGTCGCTCCACATATTTGTGAGTTGTGATTTACATGTTGCATTTGTGTCAAAAGGAATCCATATTTGGACATCCTGCTTTCTGGGCAGTTTAAAAAATATGTTAAACCATCCGTGGTTTGTGGATTGGGGACGCCGGGCTCACATTACGTTCGGCACCAGAGTGAATGTATCCTAAAGGGGAAACTTCACCCTACAGCTATCTGGAGGTGCTAGTAGCTTCTCCCAGACATTTGTAGAACAGTGAGATATGTTTCACCCATGACTTGCTAGTGTAAGAGCAAGATTTAAAATTTTGCGGGGAATTTTCACACACTGTCGTCACCGTGCGTTTCGAATGGACTTTGGAGATAGGAAAAATGAATATAGGCATGTATTATGTCGCAAAAATAATCATACCTGTTATACTGATCTGGCTTTCAAACCTACTCATTAAAGCAGTGGTCCTCAAACCCTTCCATCAGTCTGAAGTTACCTAACCTAGCAACAGTGTATTTTAACGTTAGCTCAGTCATTATTAGGCTAACATCAGCAGGTGTAGACAGAAAATTATGGCGTCAGATCAACGCAAAATGTCGCACGCGCGCAGTACGTCTCGCGCAAGCAACATCTATTAGGCGGGATGTCCACTGGACACGTCGAATGCCTTGCACCGGAAGCCATTCATTGTCAATTGAGCAATCTGCAAAGATTTGTTTGCCGTGCGGGCTTGCAATAGGGTGCGCTCTGTGTGTGCATACGTTCAAATTATCCAACTTGTGCATTGCAAAACCGTGCCGACGCAGGACATCACCCTACGCAGGGCCAATGTCCCCATCACTGCCCTGGGACATTGGGAATGACATTTAGACTAGAGTGAAGAGTGCCTCCTACTGGCCCTCCAACATCACTGGTCTCCCATCCAGGGACTAACCAGCCCCAACCCTGCTTGGCTTAAAATCAAACCAGCAGTGCAACACAGGGCTCTATGCTGCTGGCATATTGTGGTAATATGCATTAAAGAAATGCATCTGCATTTGTATTCTTTCTTATCATGTGTTTAGTTTATTTTCTAGTCATTTCCTTGAAGTACTTTTGCAGAGGAATAGCATTCATGTTGTTTTCATAATGGGTCTCTTTGGAAATGTAAACTTGGGAGTACAAAGTGGATCATTACACTGAAACTGAAAAATGTGCTACAGTATATGCTGCTTGACAATGACTAAAGTCAAAACCTTGATGTATTTAGTAAACTTTCCAGTAGATTGTGACATAATTGCAGTTGTATGATACTGCGAATGTAGTGGAAAATAAATGTTTATAGGACCAAATAATGACTCCTTCAACAGCTGCCTTCTTATCCCTCATGGGATGAATTAAGATTCATGGAAAGGGGGAAACCCCAATGTATGTCACACATTTAAACCTGTACCTATGTGATTTTGGTTTTGATCCACCCATAAAGGGAGTTTGGTAGTATTAATAGTAAAGGTTATGTGGTCTCCACGGGGTTCTAGGAGAAGACAAATGCTAGCTCCCCCTCTGGAATATATTCAAACCCAGTCCTTTGTTACAGCCCGGATGCGCCAAGGCGACGTAGAATCTAATTACTAATGTACTATTTGTTTTCTCCAATCCCAGCTAGTGAACTGATAGGTAGTTCGTATGCAGCGGGAATTGGAGGGGAAATATAAGTCTTTGTTTAAGGTTAAACTGATGAGATCTCTTTAACGACTCTCCTGGCCACACGTCTGTGTGTGCCATAGCAAATGTGTTGAATAAATGCTGTAACAGGCTGAACTGTATAAGATATGCTTAGATCGTAGATCATATTTTAGAAGTGTAAACGACATGTAATTTCTTGGTATAATTGTGTAATTCTGTGTCCGGTTAAAGTGTTGTACTTCGATGCCCTTTAACTGGAATTAAATATTATTCATTTACTAAGTTCTGTCATAGACATTCTAAATCATTAAATGACTATATCTTGTAAGCTATATCTTGTTGCGGCCTGCTCCTATGTTTCAGCTCTTATTACGCACACAGTTCAAGCTAGGTAGCCTATGCACCTTTGTCTGACTCGCGGGCAACGCGTTAGTTTCCCGGGTCACTGTAGTATTTCTTTCCGTAGCTGTTTACACACGGATAAATTATCATTTGTGAGGTCAGATGGTTAGATAGGAAATATCAACAACATCTTTTGTATCAATCCTCTGTACGCATTTATTACGCATTCCTTTGTTCTTAACTCAGACTAATGCAACAGCGAAGAAAAGGAAATATAATAATTATTAATGCTTCAACTTCATAAGTGCACATTAATTGTATCCTTTTACTCCTTTACTACACGAATACTGCTCCTTATTAAATGAAGATTGACCATACCCAGTTGTTTCTTTGCTTACAATGCATTTTGTTAAAATTATGCTAATATATATTGTACAATTTACAGATTTTGACTCTTGTTTGTATAAGATAATAATTCTTTTTCACCGTAGTTAGTGTAATGCAATATGGCCTAAACTGGTGGTTATTTTTGGTTTGCTCCCGTGCCAACAATAGTTATAAACTTTCAATAACAAGGAGATTCTCATGAAAATAATGTCTTGAAGGTTTATTCCATGATGTGTTTATGAGAAATGCATAAAATAGGCTACAGCATATTCATATATTTCATAATCTTAACATATAGTATTGCATGTTTAAATATACAATATGCAATGTATTATGATATTGTGAGAAGCGCAAGTTATATATTTCATGAACATATTTAGGTCACATATGTACATATGTTGAGGAATCCTATACGTACAAGTTTTCATGAGTTTTCCATGTAGGATAAACTATTCCAGACGACAAACAGGTAGCTGTATAAAAAATGTATTTCGTGCCAGATAATGGTCAGTGTGGGATCACAGAAACGTAGAGAGTCTTGCTTTTGATGAATACTTTTGGTGTGTGAAAAATGTATCTTTTCGCAGTAATTTACTGCTTGCAACTTTTTTGCTTGCTCAAAGTTATCCATGCAAAGTCTTAGTTGCAATTTCCACACCAAACTGTTGCTGTGAATGCGCAACATAGCGGATACCCGCGCGACACAAGGATTCTCATCGCGACTACAGTTCTGCTCTTGCAACTCCAGTCCTGCACTCTCTGAAACATAATAGATGTTGCTTGCGCGAGACGTACTGCGCGCGCGGCATTTGGCGTTGATCTGACGCCATAGAAAATATGACTATCCTGACCTGAGTACATAACCTACCTGTAACTTTGTGCTACTGCTTCTCCCTGTCTCACCCTCTCTGTTCTAAAGCAGCTCCACCTCATCTAGCCTATTATTTAAAAAGAAAATTAGTTATGATCATTGAGTTAAAGTGGACTCATTTTCATGGTACACACTACAGAAAGTTGTATAGACAGAAAATATGATTATCCTGACCTGAGCTAATTTACTGAATCAACTAACTCACATTTCAGTTTTTTTCTTTTCAGCCACGATGACATGAAAGTCATCTGTTGTTGTATCTGCCGTTTCATCGCTGACTGTGCGGCAACAGCGATACCTGCTCATTAGAAATTTTGGGTGAACGAGCTACTTTTAGAGTGAGCATGCGAGGTTCGTGGACGCGCGGAACAACTTATAGCAAGGCTCTTTGTGTTCTGCTCGGTCCTGCTGGAGATGACAGCGTGCGGTTAAAAAATCATTAACAAACACATTTGAAAGACACAAATAGGATTTTGAAAAGTGGGGGGGACATGTCCCCCCTGTCCCTAGTGGAAATTGCGCCTATGGCCTAGTGTATGCTGGTTTTTGGTCTTTCCCTTCAATTAGAGCATAATTTGGACTTAGACTGCCAGGTGAGGGGAGATATTAACCAATTAGTGAGCTACTCCATCAGGCTTGTACAAGGTGAAAGCAAAAACCTGCATACACTAGGACCTCCATGGAAGGGTTTGAGGACACTGCATTAAAGCCTCAGTTGTCCTTGATTTTTTAAGGTATAGCTTGTCTTTCTGTGACGTTTCTATCAGCCGTTTTAATGGTAAACAGACGAGGTGGTATGATTTTTTCAGTATGTATAGAACTACAACGCTGGCTTCCTTGTTCCAAGCCCCGCCCACCCAGCATGTTCTCTGGATTCTGTGAAACAGTTCATAACCAAAGTCGCTGGTAACACAATTGCTACTAACGTAGGATGTGCAGATTACAACTTGCTTTTACATTCTGAGTGACATCCAACCATAAATGTTTGCGCCCGAGTACACCGAAGAAAATTTACAACGAATGGAGTTTGAAATTCAGCTTCAACAAGGCAGCATGTTCTACAGATAATCTAGTTGAAACACGGTTAAATTCTAATTGCTTAAGTGCTTTTGTGGGAATATGTCCATCCATTACTACTGAAGAAAAAAGCATTTGCTACAATGAATGGGATCGTGGACAAGCTTTACTTGTAAGAATTGAACCAAAAAAGACTGATTACCGCATATGTGTCACTGAATCACTGAAGTTTTCCAGCACACATGGAAAGAGACGTAGCAAGAGGACAATTAACAGATGAGTAAGTTTAATAAACCTATTTTCTGTACCTTGATAATGGAGCACACATCGTGTCTGTGGTAATGTTATTGTACTGTATGTGTAGTGTGCCAGCTGTATTTAGTAGCTAGCTGAGTGGGTAAATTACTATACCTTACTATATATAGGCTACTCTTTCTAGCTAAAGAAAAATGGATGGGATCGCATCACTTTTCAGCCGTTTTCGGGCTGTAGTGCCGGTTAATTTAGCAGGTAGATCCCTTTCATAATCTTCCGTCCTAAAATGCCGACTGCAGACCCTAACTTTTTATAGCCTATTGTAAAGTGTGAAAGAGTACTCCTTCTTTTTGGGCTTGCTTGTAATTTCTGCAACCAGGTACAGAACACCAAACAGGCATGATGAATAGAAATTAGACTACAATTTCAAAAAAATATGTATATCTTTTTAGCGTGAAGATCTCCAGAGTTGTGCTGTTGAATTGCCCATGTTCTGTGTCGTTGCGTTCAAACGGGGACGGGCACTAAATTTGCTTGGAAATCTGGGAGTTGTGGTAGCTCAAGTTTAGACGGATACGGAAGCACCCCAGTGGATGGACTGAAATATACTATTGGCTTTTCTCTGATATATTGAAAAAGAACAAATGTGTATATGACATAAGTCATCTATGGTAACGTTTGTTATGCTATACTATTAATCCGATTTACTGTGGAACAGTCCTTTAATTGTGGACACCGGGCTCGCATTACCATCTGGACTGGGGGAAATGGAGTGGGTTTGATGCATTACACACCATTCCATTCATTCAGGTCCTGAATATAATGTGAGCCCAGCGTCCACAATTAAGATCCACCGACCACGGCTGTGTTAAACATAATATATTCGCTACGTGTATAAATAAAGTCTTGGTTAATTAGTAAGATTTAAGTTTTTCCTATTCCAAAGGTCGTTTTAGGCTGTATTGTTGATTTCTTAACTGCAAGGCATTGATATGGACCTTTATTTTTAAACAATGATTTATTTTCTGCTGCAATGATTGATTGTCTCGGGAGTTATTCATTATGATCGCTAGTTTCGGCTGTGGAAAATATATAACTAGTAGGCTTTGCTGATTTCAAAACGACTGTAAGTTAGAAAGCTTCCTCAAGGTGAAGTCACTTTGTAGAACATTGTTTTCTGACAACTGCTTTTACTATAGTGTCAATTTGACGGCAAGTTTCTACAATGTTTCATTAATATCATGAACACTGCTAGCTTAATCACAGTGCCAGCTAGCTAGGTATCAGCCGCGGTCGGTGGATCTTAATTGGGGAGGACGGGCTTGTGTTACGCTCGGGACCGGAGTGAATGGAATGTGCGCAACGCACGAAACCCAGTGTTTTTTCGTTTTGCACACTGGGTTTTGTGCCGTTGCCCACCATTCCATTCACTTCGGTCCCGAGCGTAACGTGAGCCCGTCCTCCCCAATTAAGATCCACCGACCGCGGCTGCTAGGTATATACCTAATACTATCAGGTGTAGTGTTATTGTTATAAAGTATATCACCGCTCATTTGTATTATTTGTATTTATTAATGTATTAACGTAACACTCGAACAAGGTCACGACAGAGAATAACAGGGTTCTTATCTAGCCAGTTTTCTAGGGCCCCCTCACCTTAGTTACGTAAACATGTAATTGCGCTGTGGGGAACATATCAATGCGCTATAACAAATAAATAGTGCCATTTCAACACATCAGGTAATGTTGCGTTGGCAGGCCTTCCTTCATGAGTGCATGCTCCTAGGCTTTGGAATGCACTCCCTCCAAATATCAGAGATGCACAGACAGTAAGTCTATAATTCAAGTATTCACTTAGTCAAGTAATTCAAGTAATGTTTTGCTAACACGGACGACAAGTCTGTATTTACAGACAGTGCGCTGCATGTTCCGTGTTAACAGTGGGCGTAATTTATAAGTTGGACCAATCAACGTAGACCTAGGAAAAGGGAAAAGGGAAAGACCCTGCTCTGGAGTCACTGTAAAAAAATGATGTAAATTTTACAGTAACTTACTGGCAGCAATTGGCCAGTGATGCTGTAATTTGGTTTTACAGTGCAATTACTGTAATTGATTTTACAAGTCTGTTACTGTATTATATCATATATGTTTTATTTGAATATATCCCAGCATGCCTTTTTGGGTAATTGTGAGGGATAACCAACCATGAGTGTGCTTGCAAAACAGCAATTGGAGAAGATCCAACATATGTACTATTTTTTGCACCCACATCCTGCATTCAGAATGATAGCAATATATAGATAGTGCCTGACCAAGACTAGCTAAAAAATGTCAATTGGAACAACGTTCTCAGTAATGGTAGGACTATATCCTCATAGATTTTTATGCTTAAAGATTGTATTGGTTTGGAAAATGAAAGATGATTAAACACACTTCATAATATTACATAAACATTTATAGTAAAGTCCAAAAATATCAAGACAACATTCAAACAAAAAATAATGATTAATGTCACCTGTGCTAAATTTGGTTTGGAACAAAAACCTACGGAATTGCGGCTGTGTAACATTTTCCAGTTCCCCTTCCCTGGAAACTGCCACTTCCCTAGTCTACATTACTCAGAACTACAATTCCCATTCCCCAGTTCTTCTTCCTGTGGACTACAGCTTCCCTAGTCATGCCTCATCTGAACTACAATCCCCATATCCCGGACTCAATCATCCAAATTCCATTCACCTGCTCTCACCCAGTTGTATTTAAGACACACACACACATAGCCTCTTCGCGAGGTATTGTGAGTATTGATTCCATTTACTAAGCATTCTATTCCTGTATTGTTGTTCTGGTTTGACCTCTGCATGTTTAAGACTTGTTCTGCCTTGGATTTCCCCTGTACCTTTGCAATACCTGTTGTAGATATTCTGGCCTGACTCCTGCTATGTTTATGGATAATTCTGCCTTGGATTTTTCTGTACAGTAGACCTTGGACATTCATACCTGTTTGAAAAAATAAACATTGTTCTTTTCACTTTTGAGTGAATCATTACAGAATACCTCGCCTAAATATAAAATGGCTGGGAGTGAGCCATTTTACAGTGGCTGGGCCCAGGAGGATCCTCTATTGGACATCTACGAAGCCTCCTATGAGGACTTTTTAGTCAGGGAGGCTATGGATGGGGACTACATCCTTCCCCATCGTGTCTTTGAGACACCTGCCCCTTTTGAAGCTCCAAAGAGGGCACCCAGTTCCTGTTCCAAGACGGTGGCTCCCAGCCCCAGTTCCAAGAAGGCTACTAGTCCCAGTTCCAAGAAGGCTACTAGTCCCAGTTCCAAGAAGGCTACTAGTCCCAGTTCCAAGAAGGCTACTAGTCCCAGTTCCAAGAAGGCTACTAGTCCCAGTTCCAAGAAGGCTACTAGTCCCAGTTTCAAGAAGGCTACCAGCCCCAGTTCTAAGATGACTACCAGCCCCAGTTCCACGATGGCTACCAGCCCCAGTTCCACGATGGCTACCAGCCCCAGTTCTAAGATGGCTACCAGTCCCAGTTCCAAGATGGCCACCGGCCTCAGTTCCAAGAGGGATTTAATCTTCACTGAAATAAGGAAAGACCCATGTTCAGAAGAAGAGATGTGGAACAGGAGAGTATGAGATTGTAAACTGGGGACCGTCCGGTTCCGGCAAATGGACCAGGAAGACCCGTTGTATGGGGAATGCCTTCTCCAGGTTATCCGGAAGGTTCTACCTGTTGCCCAGATCCGGATGACACCCACAGCTCCTCCTAAGGCAGCACCCTCTTCCCAGGCCAGGATGGCCTCCTTCCAGAGTCCCAAGATGGCCGCCCAGAGTCCCACTAGGGCCGCCTGCCCGTTTCCCAAGACGGCCGCCTATCCGAGCCCCATTAATGATGAGAGCGATGACGACGAGATGCCTGACCTCATAAGTGGGTCAGATTCGTCTGATGAGGAGGACTGGGAAACCCCTTCTGTAGGGGTTTGGTACGCTCCCCCTCCACGGCCACAAGAGGCCGGTGTTGCCTCTCCATGGCCAGCTAAGATCACCCAAGTTTCCAGACCAGTAGAGGTCGCCCAAGTTTCCAGACCAGTAGAGGTCACCCAAGTTTCCAGACCAGTAGAGGTCGCCCAAGTTTCCAGACCAGTAGAGGTCACCCACGTTTCCGGACCAGTAGAGGTCACCCACGTTTCCGGACCAGTAGAGGTCACCCACGTGTCCAGACCAGTAGAGGTCAACCAAGTGTCCGGACCAGTAGAGGTCAACCAAGTTTCCGGACCAGTAGAGGTCAACCAAGTTTCCGGACCAGTAGAGGTCAACCAAGTTTCCACCTTGTCCAGACCACCAGAGGTCTCCACCTTGTCCAGACCACCAGAGTTCTCCACCTTGTCCAAACCACCAGCAGTCTCCACCTTGTCCGGACCACCAGAGGTCTCCACCTTGTCCGGACCACCAGAGGTCTCCACCTTGTCCAGACCACCAGAGGTCTCCACCTTGTCCAGACCACCAGAGGTCTCCACCTTGTCCAGACCACCAGAGGTCTTCACCTTGTCCAGACCACCAGAGGTCTCCAGCACGCTCAGATCACCAGAGGTCTCCAGCACGCTCAGATCACCAGAGGTCTCCAGCACGGTCAGACCACCAGAGGTCTCCAGCACGCTCAGAACACCAGAGGTCTCCACTACTCCCCGTCCCCAAGAGGCC
>JACXGM010040005.1:0-10436 GCA_016801145.1 Umbra pygmaea
AGTAGTGTACGCGCGAAGGATAATTTTCAGTAGTGTTCGCGAGAGGTTTTCAGTAGTGTACGCGCGAAGGATAATTTTCAGTAGTGTATGCGAGAGCTTTTCAGTAGTGTACGCGAGAGGTTTTCAGTAGTGTACGCGCGAAGGATAATTTTCAGTAGTGTTCGCGAGAGGTTTTCAGTAGTGTACGCGCGAAGGATAATTTTCAGTAGTGTTCGCGAGAGGTTTTCAGTAGTGTGTATGAGAAGTAAATTTGAATTATGGCCTATATGGCCCCTCATAAGACACTGCATTGCGTTCTTTAATTGGTTAAGGTAACACTCCGCTACAGCCGACGCCGACTACTTTAGTTTTGACATGACAGCAGTATCTGCAAGTACGTGTCACGTGACGGTCCGTTGATGCAAGGATAACTGTTTCGTCGGCTATATATTTTCGACACTTATAGAAAAAAATACCGAGGTCATGACCTCGGTGTCCTCAATGGTAGTTACGGCCATGGCTGTACACTGCGACCGAAATGGTCACATTTGCGACCTTTTGAAATGCCATTGCGACCCTAATTTTTAATGGGTCGCAAATGTATCACTGATTATTTTTGTGCTTAGGTTTTAGGAAATATGCAATTATTTATTATGAGCATTTATTAAAACAGAAATGTGTATTTTAAGAATACGTTTTATAACGTGCTCTGAGCATTCAACACATAAAGTTTCCTTCAGCCCCGCGATTACCCTTCGCCCCCCTTCCGGAATGGTTTAGCCTAACGTTGGTTAAAAAAATCTTCCTCTCGTCGTCAAGACGCAATCGCAAAACAAACACGAAATATTGAAGCTTTAAAATTATAGTATGACGCACGGGAGGTGTAGAGACAGGTACTGTACATATCCTGTAATGCAGCATCACTCCCAACTGCATTTCGGCGTCAAGATTCAGCAAACCGTGCAGTTAAGGAATCTGAAATTATAATTACGTTCAATGTAGCGTATAATAGCTATAGCCAAAGAGGAAATGCTATTCACCAAATATAAATCGCTAATTATTCTTTTGAATTGTTCATCAGACACTCAAGCAAAAGACCTGTGCCAAAACTTCTTCGACCCAGTAGCCTACTTGTCATTCATAACAGTGTTACCGACAAGTTGTGTTAAGAGAAGATTTTTACAAAAGGCATTTTCCATAAACCACAATTATTAAAATAAACTGGTTCTACAAAATGTGGGCTACTGTTAAAAACATGTTAAACAAAAACATAATTCCGAGGTAATAGCCTGAATCGTGAACCATGAACCCAAACCCCTTAAGAAAAAACGTAACCCTTGACCGATGTTGTAATTGGCCAATGATGAAAAACAATAGGATATGCGTAATGAAAACATGTAAAAAAAACTTTCGTAGTCGTATTACCATCTTGTGATATACACAATATGTGAATGTGACTGCGTTATACAGTCTATATAAAAAACATGCGTGACACTGGCAAAAATATTTATTAGCTACTAGGATGCCAACATGAGTGACACTCCTAAACAATTTCATATTTGGAAGTTTTTTTACCAAAAACTACAAAAATGCAGTATGCAGTATATGCAAAGCAACGCCATCAATTCGTTTTGCCTCCACCAACAATCTCCACAGGCATGTAAAAACGAAACATCCAACAGTCCTGTTGCCTCAGCTGAAAGTTAACTACATTCATGTTCTAAATCCAGCTTATGTTAACTGTCCACAGCTTTACTAAGGCTACAGCAGTACATGTTATTGTGGCCGTTAGATCATTTGGGCTGATTAGAAAATGTGCATAATCATTATTTGCAATAAAGGGCGATTTAAAATAAGACTTAACGAAGAGCCATTTTGAGAGCCAACTGAACCAGCTCTTTTAAGTGAACTGATCCAAGTGAGCAAGATCACTAAAGACTCAAAATTCCCATCACTAATGCTGACATCTCCACAAAAGAGTGTGAAATAATTTTTGTTTGCGTCTTGAAAAGGGAAGACCTTACAACATCCTCATTGACCATATTGAGGTTCAACATGCCCATGCAAAAGTTTAAAAGTGGTTTAAAAGATGGCAATTAATTAAAGTGCACATCTGTATGCAATACAGGTTCTTTATTATTCATTATTATCCAGAGCAGCATAATATAAATAATTTGTGCGACCAAATCATGTTTTGCGCCAGTAACTGAAAAAGTTAGTAGCGCAAGTGCCACCGGTAGAAAAGGTTAGTGTAGAGCCCTGCCATATCTGCATTCACCTATGGTTTACAGAGTGTATATAATATATAACATCTAGCAATGTACATATGAGATTATGTAAATAAATAATATAGAAATACTGTTACATTTATTCTTGCCTTATGTCATTTAATGAAGACTAAAACACCATGCAATGCATTTAATAATAACAAAGACATACATATACACAAGTGACCAAACTAACATAAACTAAAAGGGGAGTAACTAAAAGTCCAATACTTCAGCCCACCCAGGGCCGGATGTGACAGTTAAAAGTACAATATGTAACTTTTCTGCATTAAAAGATAAAAGATTACTATACTCATGTTATATATATATATATATATTTTTTAGTTGTGTACTTACATTATCCCAAATAATGTTAATAATAATAATAATAATGCATTCAACTTATATAGTGCTTTTCTTCCAAGGAACCCAAAGCGCTTTACACAGTTAGGGGGAAAGCCCACCTCATCCACCACCAATGTGTAGCACCCACTTGGGTGATGCACGGCAGCCATTTTGCGCCAGAACGCTCACCACACATGAGCTATCAGGTGGAGAGCATATATTTCCACCAACTTTCAAACCCAGAGAAATTTGAAGACACGGGACGTTTCATTTTGTCACGCGTCAATGGCACCATAATCTTTGACTCCTCTAGTTTCTCAAATTTCCGGGGAACGACCAAATGGCATTATATAAAGTGAATTAACGTAACTAAACATAACGGGAATAAAGCTATAATCTATTTATCAATACACAGCGCCAGCACTAACTATAGGCAAGAACCGTTTGCCTGGCAACAGTACAGTATGTTTTGCTGGCAACACAAACTCGGATTTTCCATTGAACAAAAATAGCGCTTGTATGTCATTACAATGATCATTGTTAATTCATTGCATAGATAGGTAGTGTGTCCATGTTCATGTGTTGCTAAAATTTGTCTAATGTTGGACAAAAGAGAGAATCTAGTGAATGTTTTTCAAATGTAATCGTGACACGAGACACTGACAATATATTCAATAAAAGTGGGTACAACATCTTTGTTTCTGTTTTTCATAAAAAGTTAATAAAAATATATAAAATCATCATTTTTGCTATATCTGTCATGCCTGAACAATGGAATTAGGCAGGGAGCCAGGTAGTACAAATGAAAAGATTTTTATTTTGAACATAAAATATCCCGTAGGAGAAAAACAACGATAGATAACCCAACTGATAAAACACCTAACTGAGAAGTATAAAAAAATGAAAGAGGAATAATAAGGACTATTACAAATATTTAAAAAAAGGCATAATAAATGTAACATTGGTTTCTATCAGTGAACATAGAGTACTCACAAGCAGTGTTGGGGAATGTTACTTTAAAAAGTAACCAGTTACTTTACTTAGTTACTTCTCCAAAATGTAACTATGTTACCTTCTGCATTACTTTAATTGAAAGTAACTATGTTACGTTACTGCGTTACTATATATTGAAAGTAACTAATTAAACTACTTTGGGTAATATTAAAAAATGCTCTTTCCAACCATATTGGTACCATGTTGGTTTTATGCAGGATGATGTCCTACATCATTGTAGCGATGCTATTTTGTCATTTTCACGTCCTACTTCCTGTCATTAATGTGTTTAGTAAAAAAGGCTAAAGTAAAAAAAGACCGAATTCGAGGCGCAATAGCTCCGGCTCTGATGAACTCACATGGATGAGCCAACACTCATACTATTTTTGGCCGACCTTCATCTTTCCAACGTTACCAAGCTTTAGTTGCTAGCATATACAGTTTGCGAGATAATTGTGATACAATCGCGGGAGACTGTGGAGGGTAAAAACGCCTCGCGGCCAGATCATAAGACCCGGCGGGGCGCATCTGGCCCGCGGGCCGTAGTTTGCCCACCTCTGTTCTAAAGTGTGCCCACTGGGTACAGTTTAGATCTGTTTGATGGCAGAATTATAAGCATTCTGAATGTGTGTTTACTGGCACAAATACACACGTTCCGAGTGTATGTCACTCGAATCCTTACTCGGGTAGCCCTCAACACCTATCCTGGTCAGCCGAGGAAGCGTTCCAGGACCTAAAGACGTGCTTCACCATGGCTCCGGTCCTCCGACATCCTGATCCCGCCCTCCCATTTGTGATGTGGATGCGTCAGAGCTGGGTCTCGGCGCCATTTTATCCCAGTGCCAAGGCAGTCCCGCCAAACTGGTTTCTTGTGCGTTTTCGTCCAGAAAGCTCTCACCGGCCCAGAACTATGACGTGGGGGACAGGGAACTGTCGGCGGTGGTTGACGCACTGAAAAGATGGAGGCACTGGTTGGAGCAACGCACCCATTTTTCGTGCTAACGGACCACCGTAACCTAGAGTACCTCAGGACAGCATGGAGACTGAACCCCAGACAGGCGAGGTGGGCTATGTTCTTAACCGGTTTTGATTATACTCATACAGACCCGAAATGAAGAACACCAAGGCCAACACGCTTTCGCGCATGTAGGACTCCGAACCCCGGGTACCCGAGCTGGCCACCGTGGTTCCACCAGCGTGCATCGTAGCACCCATACGGTGGGAGTTGGACGACGAGATCCAGCGCCAGCAGGTAGCTCACCCTCCTCCTCCTAACTGTCCTCCTGGTCTTGTCTATGTGCCTCCTGCTTTCAGGGATCGCCTTTTAGTATGGGTCCATACGTTGCCGGCGTCCGTACAACTTGGGGCTCAATGCACCCTACAAACCATGCGAGGGAAGTACTGGTGGCTGTCCATGGCAAGGGATGTTCGGAGGCCAGTAGTTCGGGGTCCTCTAGAGAGTAGGGATGCTGACAGGCCGCCTCCTCCTCCTCTGGTGGTCGCCGGGGAGGTGGCGTTTTCCGTACGTCGCCTTCTGGGTTCCTGATGGCGACCGCCGGGGGGTCTACAATACTACCTAGATTGGGAGGGTTATGGCCTGGAGGAGCGCAGCTGGGTGCCGGTTTGTGACGTGTTGGACCCTTCCCTGTGCCAAGAGTTCCATCGCCGGCGTCCGGATCGTCCCGGTCCGCGCCCTAGAGGGTGGCCTCGTTCTCTCCCTGCTCCCTCCACGGCTGGAGCCGTGCCTTCGACGGGGGGCTCTGTCACAACTGCCCCCATCCCTGACAGCAAGCGGTGTTCAAGTTCTCCTGAGTATTAGTTATGTGGTGGTTATCACTCTAGCCTTCTCTATGTTTTGACAGGTGCATTCTGTTTAGCCTGTTAGTCCGGGTATTTAAGAACTATTGAATCTAGCCACGTTTGTTGGTTGTTGTTTATCTGTTTGGTAACGTCGCTACAAGTCTGTTAGGCTTCCTGTGTTTTGGTATTAAGTATTTGCCTATTACCTGTCTTTGGATTTATTAAAGAAAGACCAGTCTCCTGCACTTCATTCCATCTCCGTGTGACATTAGTTACATGCTATTAATATTGTTATTTTAATTTGTCCCTTATTTGCTGTATTGTTTTGTATGCATGTGAAAACTCAATAAAAATGTAAGTAAAAACAAAACAATAAAATTACACTAACTTTAGCCAGCTTCACTTGCACAATGTCATCCTAGAAATATCATGAATATACAGCTCAGTAATATTATTTACAGTTCTCTATCCATCTTTTTTGCCATAGATGGAAACACAAAGCCTTTTCGTGGGCTCAGTTAACATTTATGTTAACCATGAGTTTGTCTCCATGATATCATGAGGCATTACTGTGGGATTGTGGGATGTTTAGGATTGTGAGTAATGAAGTACTTATCAAAGACATCGCAAATAAAAAAACATTTCTCAAAACAAGGTTGGTGCCCCACGAACTTTTGGCATCTATATGAGCATATACAATCACTTAGTCACGTCGTAGCTTGTTTTATATATACCATAGATGGTTACAATTTTATGGCTTATACTCCAATTGTCAATGGAGAAATTGTATTGTATTCTTACTTCCAGAGTTGGTTATGTGGCGGGACTGTTGAGGTCTACTCTGTTGGTAATGATTAGACATGTCATTGCCATGGTTTTATTTAGTTGAATCTAATCACCCACTCCACCAAAGTAATGTCATCGTGTTGTCAACTTATGTGTGCTTTGTTAATGTTTGTGTTGTGCATTTCTCTGAGAAGTATCCTACCTTATTTGTTCATCTGTTGATAGACACACTTATAAAGCTATAAACCTATTTCTTGATGTTTTAAAATCATGAAAAAAGCTATTCATACAAGATGAAATTTCCCTACACTGTCAGGATCGGCACAGGAGAAGGTAAGGAACCAGATGCAGAGATGAACAATGAAGGCAATATTTATTGTGGTTTAGTGTATATGTGTAGGGTGTAAGGCTCCAGTCCGGCAGGCAAGAATGGTCAGGGGTCAGGCAGGGTTCGGTACACGGAGCAGGTTGTGGTCCAGGCAGGGTTCGGTACACAGGGAGGGTCGTAGTCCAGGCAAGGTTCGGTGCACGGGGAGGGTCGTTGTCCAGGCAGGGTTCGGTACACAAAAACTAAACAGGACAGAAAATAGCACGATGAGGAACAAACACTGGTAACGGGAAATCACGAGGAAAACTGGGATTAGGAAAAAGGCTTGACTAGTAAGAACACGAAATGGAATATTTACGTGGCTGTACAATAATCCGGCAGTTGGTTGACTGACTTCAACTCCCTAATAAAGGGAGAGGGAGGTAATCAACCCAGGTGTGGCCGGGAAGCAGGTGCAGGTGATAATGGGACTGGAACTGGTGATAGGGAGTGCAGGGGAAAACCAGGAACGGAATGGGGACCAGAAGGGACAGGAAGACAACTCAGGAGGGCGGATTCCTGACATACACAAAAGAAATGCCTAAAATTCACGATAGTTATCAAAGTCAATCTGGCAACAATTTCTGTTGAAATTAAATTATTACAATAGTTTTATGTGAACCAAGTGAACAACAGCAATCTCTAATAAAATGAAAGCAGAAACGAATTGTAACGTGTCTGATTAATAACCATACATTTTATTAGTATTTAATGCATCTAAAAACACAGGAAAAAAATGTACAGTGCTGAATAGTGATGCAAGTGCTTTTATAATACAATAATAATAATCCAAACATTTTCAAAGGCTGTTTTTTCTGAGGGAATGGCAGACAACTTGATGAACTGCAGGGACGGACTGGCCATCGGGAGGTTTGGGAGTTTTCCCGAACGGCCAGTCCATTTCGGTCCGAACGGGCCATCATATTTTACTTTCGGCCAGTTACACTAGTTACAGTCCTGGACGTATTAAAACAGGTGACAGTAGGCTGAAATGGACTGGCTATTGCATCCGCAGGAGCGCAAAACTGCACTCTGGCCCGCCCGTCAAATCGAGAGAGGGAATTCCTCTATATTTAGATGAGGAGAAACCCAGAGTGAATGACGGACGTGGGGAGCGACTGATACACCCCCCGCACCCGCCACCCCCCTCTGCCGGCGGCTCCATCCAAAGTCTCGGGTCAAATCTTTGTCCCAGTCCATGCCTGATTCAGGCTATGTGTTTCCGAAGAACATCCAACAATGGAACGATGGCATAATTTAGTCTACAACTGTAGTGAATTGCAAGTGATAAGTGCAGATGGCGAATGAAAAATGTGTATCTGTGTAAGCAAAATTGGGTTTCTTAAAATGGAAAGAAAATTAAGACAGGTTTTTAAAAACATATAATTGGCAGTTTAGATGAGACATTTATATTGTAGGACAATAGATTAATGACTAAAGCACTAAAAATAATACATTTAACTTTGGAACGTGGTTGTACTGTACAGTGGAGATATCCAGGGTAAATGCTTAGGATGAATGTGCACCCTGAAGCCACCTGGTGGCCATTTATTGTATTTTATTCTTTTAAAAACTGCCACCGGAATTTTATTCAGTCCGCTGAGGTGTCCCTCGGTACATCTCGGTACTGCCCCGCCTCTTTGCCACCACTTTATTGCATCTACATCTGTATGATACTGGTACAAGTTGATCTTTCTGTCATCTGTCCATTGGATTTTGATCCAGAACTGTTCAGGGTTTTTTAGGTGTTCTTCCAGTTTTTGAGGCTTAACAATTGTTACATCTCGTTATAAGCCCTCTGTCTTTATTCTCGTAAAGTCTCCTCCTAATTGTTGACTTTGACACAGATATGACTACCTCCTAGAATTTGTTTGTAATGACTATCTATGGTGCATTAGAGAAATGGAGACAATTGCGCAGGGAGTTAGTAAAAAGCAAAGAGTGTTTATTACTGAAACACTTGTATAAAATTAAAATAGACTCAAGGGGCAAAACAGTAATCTGATAAATCAAACACTGGCACACAGACTTGATGAAAATAACTGACATTTTCAAACAAAAAGGAATAGACTACACTGTAAAAACGAGAACTTGAAATTGCTCACCTTACTTTGATTTTCAAATAAACTGAACAAAAAATATGTAATGTCATTGTAAACTTTGTTTAATTAGTTACTTCAAGCCACTGTATTAAGTTTATTGTGATAAGTTGGTCTCAATGAAAAATGTATAGTGGCACAACTTTGGAATTGTAGTTGGACTTAAGTTGAGGCCAGGTTAAATACTCTGCGCATGCTTCACGCTGAGAACAGGGTTTCCTGAGCAGTTCTGCAGGGGTTTTCATCCACGTTTCCGACATGTTGGACATTGAAGTAGGCCTATTGATTTCGTCAAGAACATTTACCAATAAGTTATAAAGGTGAGTAATGTTATTTTGTTTTAAAATAGTACTGATAGTGCTGTCTATTGGGTTGTGCTCAATTTACCAGCCAAGTTTCGCTCTACCCTGCCATTAATTCAGCTGGCTGCTCTTGGAAAGAGTGTTGATGTTAAACTTTTTGGATATGATGCATTTCTTTTTCCACTGATCAAGGATATACAGTCTCTGGAAAGGGATGGGGTGTTTGTTGAGGTTCTAGATAAGTTTGTGAAGGGAACAGTATTTTGTGTCTGTGCAGACAACCTTGGAGCCCACAGCCTTGCAGGCTTTCATGAATCTTTCAATGTCGAAATATTTTGCAGATTTTGTTGTCTTAGTCGAGACCAAATTGCAACTGTCAAGGCAAGGGTTTTTCAACTAAGAACTGTACAACAGCACAACAGATTTGTGGAGGAGCTTGAGTCAAGTGATAAACAGTGTTAAAAGGGCATGTGTACTGAGAAAGCATTTGTCTTACTTCCATCCAGTTACTGGATTTCCCCCAGATATTTTACATGACTTCTTTGAAGGTGTTATTCGAGTAGAGTTATGTTTGTGTCTGAAAGAACTCATTAGAAAAGGATTCATTACATTTGATGGACTGAATAGCAGCATAAAAAATTTCCCATACACATTTTCTGATAAGGTCAACAAGCCACAACAAATTACAAAGGCCAGCTTTGGAAACGGAAGAATCAGTGGCAATGGGCATGAAAATTGGACACTTTTACGTCTGCTGCCTCTTATGATTAGGAGCAGTATTCCAGAACAAGAGCCCTCGTGGGAAATAATGATGGGCCTCAAAGAGATTGTTGAGATTGTTGTCTCTACTACTCTATCACAGAGGAAATACTGTGTTATTTAATGGGAAATAAACAGAGGTATGTACACAAACTTATTTGTTCAAATTCGCTGTGTTCACTATAAGGAATAACTGCACATGGATATGGACTAGTAATGACATTTCGAACATGTTTAGTGGCTCAAAGCACATTTTTTAACTTGCCTTGTAAATGCGTAATGGTTGTATACTGGAGCAAAAGGTAAACATGGTTTTGGCAATATGATTGTTTGAGTTATTAACGCTACTGACAGCACTTCTGATATGCAAACAACAGAGCTACGTTTTGAAATCGCCCGGAATTCTCCTTTAAAGCTGCTTGTGATATGATCATCTCTTCCTTCTAGTTATAAATAGCAACAAATAAACATGAATGAACATAAGAAAGAATGTTGTTTTAACCACAGAAAGGCGTCAGACTCAGTACACTCTGTTTTTCATGTTCAAATTCTCCCATGTTAATCTACTAACCCTCCTGACTGCTTTGTCGGACAACATTGCAGATGGCGAAGTATGATTGGTCCGGTCACCTGTCAATCAAGCTCCCTGCGAAGGGTCAATTTCAATTTACAGTGTGTACCTTAGTAGTCGCTCTATAAAAAATTAGATCTTGCTTCTATGGGGGGGGGGGGGGGGGGG
>JACXGM010040006.1:0-10435 GCA_016801145.1 Umbra pygmaea
TTAAGTGATACAGTGTGTAATGGTGGTGATGTGGTTAAGTGATACAATGTGTAATGGTGGTGATGTGGTTAAGTGATACAATGTGTAATGGTGGTGAAAGAGGTTGTTCAGAGAGGAGAGATTTATTGGCAGTGTGTCTACTGACACTGGGCAGTGGTGATGTCATGGTTGGCAGTGTGTGGGTAGAGTGTGGGCCGCTCGGGCCTCTAGGAGACAACAACACAGTGCCAATCTCCTGGTGCCCTTTCTCGGGATATTCGTCCATCGTTCACTGTCTTCTCACTCTACTTACTGCCTGCCTGTCTGTGTTTTGGCTCTATCCTTCTTTAATGCTTGTCTGTTCACCCTTATTGCCTGTCTTCTTCATCTGTCTTTTGACTGTCAGTCTTCTGTCTGTCTCCTTTATCCTTCCCATTCAGTTCTGCCATTTCACCATCATGAATGTAGCTTCAATTCATATTGTTTTTCATTCTATAGGTATTTAACAAAAGTGAAGAGTTTTATTCTGTCCTTTGTTGAAATAAAACACATCTTAACTCTTGAGTCAGGATAGTTTTGGCCATCAGTGTGAGAGCTGTATGGTGTCAGGATAACCTATATGACACTGCTGGCTGCCTGGAGCTTATTCTTAGGATGATCCTTAAAGAAAGAGGACTTAGAAAAGGCAGCCATTTTAGAGAAGCTCTGAGTCTTGACCTCAGATGGTGATTGGGGTGGTGTTCATTAAGTGAGTTTGTAAACCGGAGTGAAATGGAATTAAATAAATGTTCAGTAGTCCATTTATGAACTATTTGCTGGACTTGGCTGGTTTGGCCACGCCGACTACCCTATTGTGCATCTGAGATTGGAACTCGAAAGCCCAGCTGCGATTAACATAGAGAGGCTTTAACTGGCTTAGCAGCACAATCCTCCAGGCTGCCGGATCACAGGACTATGATTACGGCAAGGAACTGGGACAGACACTTCCTGTTTGCGTTCAAAGTGCAAAGTGGTGAGCCAATCAACACCCAGGATATGGTTTGCTGGTGTTAGGATAGGGCTTGTTGAAGAAAAACTATTGGTGTCTATACATACTCTCAGCACCTGTTAGATACTGTTAGTTGCAGGACCATACGATTTAAATAGCAAGGTCATTGGTCATAAGCCTAACAGATGTAGAAATATATCTCATTCATTTTGAAGGGCAAGATTTACAAAAAGCTCAAAGCAGGATTACATAACATCAAGATAGAGATGCACTGTGTCACACTGACAAGTTGCTTAATCATGTTGAATAATATGGGTCAGCTCTATTCAACAGATTTCTACGTTCATTCTGTATGTTCAGCTTGCACCCCACTGAATATGCCCATACTGACTGTAAACACTTTACATTTTTAATTTTCCCAATTTTCTCAACCTCACTATGTTCTTCTCCACTTCTCCCTCACTAACCCTGCTATGTTGGCAGCTTTGCCACGCCTACTTGACTGATGTGGTATGGTGAAGGGCACTCAGATAATTCATCCAACCACATGTCGCAGAGCCGGACGATTCTTTTCGCACTACTCATCCAACACGGAAGCCTTAAGTCAGCTCATGTACGGGATGACTACGCTCAGCAACTATACTTCCACAATTGAATTTACAGGCGCCCGATCTGCACACAGGGTCAATGGAGAGTGACGTGTCAAGGTAGATAATCCGAATAGCAATCCGCTGTCAATACCAATCCGCCGTTATAATAGCAATACGCTATGGAACAAGCGCGCCTGCTCTTAAAGGGAATGTGAGATGACGCTCTGATTGGTTTATTGCACGTTAGGCCCAAACCAAACCTATGACTAATGTAGCTACTTCAGACCTACCCACTTTAGATTTGGGTCTGCCGCAAGAGTCATTTATCCCGCCGGTATAATAGTAACAGTGCCCAAGATCCGCCCACAAAGTCACTTTCGTTTCGCGTTTGATACTTGCGTTTCAGATCATTAAAATAGTGCCCCATATGTCACTATAGATGTGTAAAATTACACTTTATAGAAATCAGCAAATACATACCATATTTTTTACCTCAACTCCTTATGACAGGTTTAAAGGACAACTCCAGCGCAAAATGAACCTAGGGGTTAATAACACATGGGTACCGAGTCGACCGATCTCTGGGATATGTTTTCATGATAATCTTTTCCTGACTCTTCCTGGACATCCTCTTACAAAAGCAGTTCAGAGTAATAAATGACAGTAAGGTGTCCTGTATTACAGAGCATGCAAAGAAAGGATGAGAGCTGCTGCTGTAATTCTCCTGTTGACACTATCGTCATGCACTGCTGTAAAATGCAATGGCAACTAAATTTTAAAGGGATGAAAATTATAAACAAATCTCAGAGCTGTCTGATCACTAGCATTTGATCCCCCAATACAGAAGACAGGAAAGTGGCACAAGACACTAGCTCAGATCTGGAATGGATGTGACTTAAGCTGTAACCTCCCAGAAAACCTTGCTAGCTAACAATAGAGGCTACATACAATTACTGTTCTGTAACTTCTAGCTAACCTGTAATCGATATTAGTGGTCTGTGGCTAGCTTGTCAAACGTCGGATTAATCCAATCTGTAAATAAATATATATGAAATTTTTTAGCTAATAGTACAAGTCAAAATTCAAGTGAAATGCAAGTCCAATTGTTTGAGCACTAGTCGTTATCCTTGACGTCAGCAAACAGTGGGAATTTACCATCCATAAACAAGGCGAAACAAGGTCTGTCTAATTTCTGCTCTGAACTAACGCGTTTGACCAGACATGAGTAGTTTCAACGGTAAAGTGTAAAACATGACATCATACAGTACTGTATAAGGCAGGTGGAATGGACGTAGAAAGTAGGCTGACCGGACCAGAGTTTGAAATTTGGAGCGGGAGGTGAAGATTAAAGACATGCACGAACAGTCACATTGATATTGTCTGCATAGTCCTACTTATACTATCAATTATTGGGGGGGACAAAATGTCCTTTGAATATATTGGGGGGGGACGATTCCCCCTGTCCCCCCATACAATTAAGCCTATGCTATAATTGGATCAACAAATCCTTATGTAAGCTATGATTTGTCAAATTAGTAACATTTGGTTGCATTATAAGTTGTACAAATCTGTGAGTCTTCAGTCTCTCTACATGTAGTGATGCAGTGATGAGCAAGCATGCGCAAATCCAAGAACGAAACCGTACTGAATAATACTCCCAGATTTGATTTAATAATAGTAATGCGCCTGCGCCAAAATGAATGATAGGAAAGATTCAGGTACTAGTACCACAGAGTAGTACTGGATCACACAAGTGATGCGCCTGTGCAAAAAAGAACGAAATAAATGACTCATGTACTAGTACCGAGTAGTATACTGGATCATAAATGTAATGCGCCCGCGCCAAAAAGAACGAAATGAACGAACCAGGTACTAGTACCACAGAGTAGTACTGGATCATAGAATTGATGAGCCTGCATGAATAAGAATGAAATGAATGAATGAATCGTACGAATTCCAGTATGAATCGTACATACCGGTCTTTTAAACAATTTATTCAAAAAGAACGAATCGTTCATGAATCGCCCATCACTACTTCATATCCACTGTTCCAGCTAATGAATACTGTTGCTACGTTCTAATCTACTTTACGAAAGCCTCCGCAATGGCAAAAGGGGAATGACAGTATCATATTTTCCAAGTTATTAGGTTATCTTTTTTATTTGGCCTAAAACCAAATGTGCACACAGTGGAGCCACTGTGTTTATCCCTAAACCCATGTTGTTAATATATCGTGCTGATGGCAATGTATTGGCAAATACATTTTATAAGGGTCAATAAATTCAAATTTCTTTCCTAAGCTGATTTCTTGTTTGCAAGATTGCGTTTCAAAATGACATGTGAAATACCAAGAAGAAAAGATGAATATGCTACATCTTACAAACTTGAAGACAATGAACTGTCACTAGATTTAAGGGTTTGCAGGGATTTTAGGTAGAACCCTTGTGATTAAATTGGCCTTGGTAGGAAAAACTATTAAAAAATTAAAGGTTCTTGGTAGCACCTGTCATACAGGGTTCTAGGCAGAACCCCTTCTATTTAGAACTAATTAATTAGGGTTAGTACCCTTCATAGAGAGTTCTAGTTAGAACCCTCTGTAAAGAGTTCAACCTAGCACCAGAATGGGTTCTATCTGGACAAACCGAAGAACCCTGTATGGTTCTACTTAGCTCAAATTCTTTAAAGAGTGAAGAGAATGTTGATACATAAATTCTCAATTCACGGAGCTATTTAAGTATGCCAGACCTGAAGTACATCTATGATACAGCAATGATTCAGCATCTGATACCGGGAACTTCTTTTAATTAAAATGTTGGTGGTCTGTGGAGCTTGGACTCGCAGACTCCTTTCATTTTCCAGTTCATTTCACACCTATTTGACCTCGATTTAATCAGATCAAGTGTCAGATCAGAACCCAGGTTGGCTTTTATTCATGGATATTGTAATAGTGTTGGATGTGTAAGTGTGATATGAGCTGATTGAATAGTGAACAGCTGTTCTTTTATGTCACCAACCATGGCCAATTTAAAAATGGCAATAGTTACTGTCATCTCTGTCAATGATGGAAATAATGACAGGCTAATGCGTGTTCACCAATGAAAATGTAATAGGTTATAAAGAGCCACACCAACCCAGAGCTTGCTCTGTCTTGTTCTACCTGGGCCCACCTGCGCTGTCCAGATAAGATTATTAAAATCACAATGATTAAGTAGATTATACTTATCCATACATACAGTATTTTCAAGATCAATAAAATATCATTTTAATTCTAATTTCGTTTTGATGCATATTGCACATTTTCTGTTCATCCAATAAACCTAATTTCACTACTAAAATATGACTGTGTCCTTCAGTTATTTGATAGTTCAAAATGAAATTGCTGATCCAAACACCCAATTATTTATAAATGAAAGTCATGGAAATTGTCAGGGATGCCTAAACCTTTGCATATGACTGTATATCAAGAGAGAGATTTCATTGAGCACACTTTCATATTGATAATTGTAATAAGATAAAACCAGTCTGGGGAGCAGACCAAGAGAAAACTAGCTACTGTATCAACATTCTTCACCGAGTAAGGAATTTTCTCAATAGTCGAGTCGAATGGATGTGATAACGAAACACCTAAAAGAACGCTGAGTGGATTTACTGATGTTCTGAAGTTTCACATGGTAAAAGTGGCCCACCGGGCCCGGCGGGAGAATAACTCTGCAAGTGGGCATCCGAAATGAGAGCACACATATTTCAGCTTGAAAAATAACACAGTGTGAATAATGTTGATGTTAGTAATATATTATATTTTAGTATGTAATGGATACTAATGTCAGCGAAACAGCGGAACCAAGTGCAGCAAACAAAGATGTTTAATAGACAGCGCAAAGGCTCAAATACAGACAGGTATCCAACAAAAATGATGAGCTATGCAGCCAGAGATACATCCGAACGAGATAACAACCAACAACTCAGGTGAATAAGTCTGGAACTTATATACATATATCCTAATGAACAAAAGCAAAACACCTGTCAAGAACATAGAGAGTGCTAGAGCACATACAACAAAAGAGCACTAATATACGGGCGAATCCGAGCGTCGCTGTCCAGCAGGGAGAGGTGCTGGGGCGACAACTAATAAATTGTAGCTAACGCTAACACAATGCATTAAATTGCAGCCACACATGGCCTTGCCACAATAAACAGGTTAGTTTACTGCTTTACAGGGATTAATAATAACCTGTTTGAAAAAACAAATATGTTTTGACAACGCTACAAAGCTACATGCAGTAGCCTACCATCATATGAGAAGAAAAAAGTTTTAAATATCCATCGCTATAGCTTACATCGTTATCTACTAAACTACTGATCAAAGCCTACCCACCTTCATCAGTGTAATGCAAAGCACATATTCTACCATAACTCTATAAAAAATTTGACGCTAAATTAAAAACCAAACATTTTGTGTAATGTAATCACACCACATTACCATGCCAAGCCATTTTCCATCCATTTCTAAAAGATGCAAATAACAGTAATACAAAAATGACAATGCTGACTGCTGTTACCGGACACCTCTTCAGCTATGTTTTCATCAGGCACTTTCAAGGCTGTATTAATCATCCGTGACTGTAGCCCTCTTTCTGTCACCAGGCAGCAAAACCATTGTACAGGTCCTTCGCTGCAGCTGAGCTGAGCCGCCTCGGTGGTCGACGGTCCGGTCAACCTAAATTAGCCTCCATGTCTGGCTCTGGGTTCACCCTTTCTCCACCACTGATTTGAAACTGTCTTGGTAAAACCACTTTCTAATATCCATCATCCAACCGTTTACCTTTATCGTTGGGGATATTTATTTTATCCAATTTCGGGGTGAATCTCCTTTCTGTTGGAAAAAGTCTACTTACTAGCCTAATTTTGAATGGAAACATGAATTTGGAATTGAGCCCACCTTTCTACTCTGCGAAGGCCAATCACAGTATGATTTTTACCAGTCTGTGACGTTTCTTTGATATTAATCTGCTGTATATGCATTTGATTTCTGTGCTGCTTGCGGCACATCGTAATCAATGACGAAACAAATAGCTTTGGCCTGACTGGCTTGATTTTTTTTGGGTTTTGCCATTTTCTATGGGGTATTTTAAACTTTAATACAATTTGATCAAATCTATACAATGGATAGTGTGATTAAAAGCATACTAAGCAAAAAAAAGGCTAAATAATTGGTCTTTAAACACTTTGCAAATGGTACATGTTTTGAGGCTCTTATTTTCCCCTTTGCCCTTTTGTTCTGATCTTTGTAAAAGCTCAAAGGCCAATGCAAGGTGATACGAGGGGACATGCCTTAACTGCATGTCACATCAATAAATGCTATTCAAAAACCGATTCTACAATTAACCATCCAGGCCTTCCAAATCCTCTAGTCTTTGTTAGCACAAATGTTTCATCATCAATTCTCTGGGGGTGACCAGAAAGAAGAGCAGTGATAAATGTATTTGTTTTTCACTGTGAACATTGGTAATATTTTATACCTGATAAAAAGTTGATTTGGTTACAAGGTTGTGGGCCTTTAAGTTGGGTTGCAGCTAATATAAGAGATAATAAAATTGCTGCCAGTTTTTCTCCATTAGCCTTCAATCTGTTACTCTGTCCTGTCTGATCATAGCATGCTTGTTACTATCAGGACATCCTATATAGGATTGTCTACCTGGTCGGTTGAATGTGAAATAATTAGCTGGAAAGTGGATGCTAGATTCTGGCTATTTAGAGGTAGCTAGAACAGTGGCTAAAATTGCAAGACCACTAGCTAGCAACTTTTTAGTTAGCTACAGTAGCTATCTGGCTTCACTATGTCATCTGTTTTGGGATATTACTTAGGATATTGATCAGATGATGCTTTGTGTATGCTCTGTGGGTTATTGTTAATAAAGTGTTCAGAAGGTCCCTGGTTTTATGTCACCATTTTTAAACAAGTACTTAGTTATTTGACTGCAGAAGTGTCATTTCCTACTGAAGCACTGTAGTTTCTTTTGCCAAATGATCCTATGACAATACCATGGACTGCATATAGGCCCATTGGCCTCAGAAGGGAAAGGTGTCTCATTAGTGGAATGAGATTAGCGGCACTAACCCTGTATTCATGTGCCTTTTCATTCTACTTCTGTTTACTCAGTTGACGCGCCTTGGATTAGATGACCCAAGAAGGCACTAGATTCAAATTGGATTCTTCCTCTTACGCTCAGTTGCGTAAAAGTCCACTTTTCTCATCTTGTCCTAATGAGTTTAGTGATTGGAGTAAACATTTAATGATATTGTCAGGTCAACATTGCCAGGTGTAGCTCAAAGTGATATATATATATAGTAGAGTTGAATAGACATTGGTGTATCATTATGACAGCACAGGTGTGGCCATCTTTTATATCTGTTTGAGTTATATCTAAATCCCAGGACAATATGGTGCTGTAATATTCAGATAATATTCAGAGTATTTGTGACCCGCCACCTACATCTACACTTTCAAAAGAGATGCGTAATTGTCAGTAGAGCATAAAAACATTTTTTTTTTTTTTCAATAAATGGCATGTAAATTCTGATTTTAGTTGAATAGCAAAGATATTTTAGTTTTTTAAATACGAAAAAAAAATGTACAAACCTTGAAAGAGTGCTACTGTAGATAGTGTGTTTACTTTCACTTTCGGTTTCACCACCAAGGTAAGAGATGAATTTCTATAATCTCCCACTGTTCCTCCAATTACAGTGATTGAAATGCCATTTGAAAGCTCTGAATCTGTACTTTTATAAAATGTCAAAAAAAGACTGTGACCCAGATATAGGTGGTGGGTCACATTTATGTGTAGTTTTTCAGGGCGGCTTAGCAAGCCATCCATACAGTCCTGGCACTACTAAGTGAAGCAAGTAGGGTGAAAAATTGCACCTGACAGTTCATTTATATGCAGGTTGATGCAGTAGTTCTTTTTCAAAAGAGAATGCATCTGACTTCTATCAAGTGCTAGATTTACGGTTTGTTTATTTTGTGTTACACCATGATGGTGTATGTGTATCTCATGAGCTTGATAAATTGACCCATGAGCTATTATGTGCAAAGAATAGTGGCATGTATATGATTTTACATACTGTGACAGTGTTTAAATACTGTATTGTTTTTTGAGAGTTTGTAGTGTTATTTTTGACAGCATTACTGTGCCTGCACCAAAGTATTTTTCTTCACAACTTGTTTTGTATGGCTTTATTTTTTATGAGTAGCCATTGCTTTTAGTACTTTTGTTTCAGTGACTGACTTGTTTCATGTTTCTCCCTCTGCAACATGGTGAGCAATATGTTTGGAACAACTAATCGTTGTAAAATATCTTAAGGAATTGCTTCTTCATATTGTGATCATGTCACGATGCCACTGACAATTCCCAGCCTATTATGGTACAGTTAAACATGGTTAGAAGCAGCTTGCCTCTAAAGACCCAAAGCGGGACAGTTTTAGATGTTATCTTTTTTAATTCCTTGAACCCCTCACAGTCCCTGACTGTGCTAAATGTGGAACAGGCTATGTGGAGCAGTGCAGTGGTTGTACTGTGTTCGAGCAGTGCTCTCTTTTAGTTCCTTTTAAAGAGAGCGCTCTCATTTCCAGAGTTCAAACATGGATATTTATATCAAGCAGGTCAGCTGAGGTAAAAGAGGATTGGAAAGAGTAACTGAGTTCTGTCTCAAAAACCACCTTCTATCCTCTAGGTCTTGGAGTGCTCTATGGCGGGCCAAAAGTCAAATGAGTTTGGTAACCTCAGGTAGTTATGTCGCACTGAGTCTTAGTTTTACCTCAGAACATTCAGATTTGTGCTAATATTTACTGGCTTCCCTTTCAAGTTCTTGAAAATGATGTGGGTATCCATGGGTGATTCAGGTGTTTGTGACAATGTGTCTTTAAGGATTTTATCATATGTAACATTTCAGAAGTTGGGACCATCCTTTCACAGACATCTAAGTACACATGCTAAGGAAATGTTCATTAATTCCACAGAGACCCTCTTTGATATTGCATAGGTATACCTACTTTTGTAAAATCTGTAAAAAGCGTGAAAGAGTCCAAGTTTTTAGCTGTTGACAATGATTTTGGTGGCAGGAAATGTGATTGTGAATCCCTTAACCAGAATTAAGGGCAGTCGGAGGATATTGAGCAGGCAACTCCATCACCAAATTCCTTTGCTTGGACTTGTTCACCCTATTTGTAAGACTGTAGATTGTCTGCATGCCTTTGGTGCGACATCATGCCTTTGGTGCGACATCATGCCTTTGGTGCGACATCATGCCTTTGGTGCGACATCATTTTTCATGAATTGGGAGAGCTTTCTCTATTTGATGGGATGCTAGAGGGATGAATAGAGGAGGGGAACTTGGCTGAACATCCTGCTCATCAGAAAGGACTGTTTAAACAAAACGGCAGAGCTGAGAAACAAAGCAGTGGGGTGTGCACTTACAGATGCAGCCCTAAGGACTGAGGTTTCAGTTTTATGTACTTGGAATTTTATAGTTTTTATTTCATTAACTGCTTGCAATCCTGGCTCAATACTCTCAATGGCTTCTTTCGTTCATATATGATATTTTATGTATAATGTCTGTACATTAAAACAAAGTTGACACAGTTCAGTTATTCAATGATCAAACTATTGAGCTAGTGGTGTACTGTATATATAAATGCACATTGATTTAGTGGTGTACTGTATATATAAATGCACATTGATTTAGTGGTGTACTGTATATATAAATGCACATTGAGTTAGTGGTGTACTGTATATATAAATGCACATTGATTTAGTGGTGTACTGTATATATAAATGCACATTGAGTTAGTGGTGTACTGTATATATAAATGCACATTGAG
>JACXGM010040007.1:0-10435 GCA_016801145.1 Umbra pygmaea
CTGCTTCAAGACCTTTAGCCGTTAATATAGTAAATGTAAAATAGGTGCATCATAACCTGTAGTGCTAATTCTGCTTCAAAACATGTAGCCGTTAATATAATAAATTTAAAATAGCAGCATAATGACTTTTAGTGCTAATTCTGCTTCAACACTTGTAGCTATTAATATAGTAAATGTAAAATAGCAGAATAATGACCTGTAGTGGTAATTCTGCTTCAAAACCTGTAGCCATTAATATAGTAAATGTAAAATAGCATCATAATGACCTGTAGTGCTAATTCTGCTTCAACACTTGTAGCCATTAATATAGCAAATGTAAAATAGCAGCATAATGACCTGTAGTGCTAATTCTGCTTCAACACCTGTAGCCGTTAATATAGTAAATGTAAAATAGGAGCATCATGACCTGTAGTGCTTATTCTGCTTCAAAACCTGTAGCCATTAATATAGTAAATTGAAATAGCAGCATAATGACCTGTAGTGCTAATCTTGCTTCAACACTTGTAGCCGTTAATGTAGCAAATGTAAAATAGGAGCATCATGACCTGTAGTGCTAATTCAGAATTTCACTACTAATGCAATGAATCACAATAAACACACTTCTGAGTTGGTATGTGTATAATTGAAAATAAAAACAGTGTAATATCTGTATAATGGTTTACGTAACCATGTGAACACTCCATTTTGTGAGATCTCAAATAAAAAATGTAGCAATTTTTTCTAATAATCTCATTTTTATTAGAACTCCTTGTACATTTTTCATTAATACAGACATACTGTACACAGACATGGTCAATCTTTAAATAAAAAACTATATATACAGTATATGAAATGCATGCAGCTTTCCACAATGAATAAAAATAGAAATTTAATGTAAATGTAATTTCAGTAGCATGAAAATACAACAAAAACACTGGAATCTACATTGAGAACATGTCCATTTTGTTGTCACTCAGTGATATAACTCTCTACCACCCACCCACCCACCCTTGAAACACATTGTAAAACATGTATACAACAAATTGCTTCAGCTAATATGACCCTCAACCCACAGTGAGCATGTGGTAACTGTAGCTTCTTTCTATGAGGTACAGTATGCATGTTGTGCTCACAAACAGTTGTCCTTTGTATCTTCAATCACTCGTTTAGGTTAAAAGCTGTGTTCAGCCATGTTCATCCTATGAGAGAGACAAAACAGAGGGTACCAATTAACATGGAGCATCTACAGCGTCCAGGCTGAATTGTGTCTTGGAACACTGCAGAAGATTGCCTTTAAAACAACAATTCAGTAGCCAAACTATGAGCTGAGATGTAGAAGTAGATACAGGAAAGTAGCGTCAGTAAGATACTCACCACATTTACCCTTTATTGCCCTCTTTGCTCCAGGCGTTTGATATAATCTGCTACCCACTTGCTCTCAGTGGGATGGGGCGTGCACAGTCTCGCTCCACTCTTTGTGATGAACCTGACAGAATACAAACAGATCAAAGTTATAGACACTTTTTAAATCAAAGTGGCCTCCAAACTTCCTCAGGGTATAAGACAGGTTTTGAAACTAGCCTTTGCAATGGCAGGTTTTCAAACTAGGTATTGCACTATATTTGCAATTGTAATTGTGCACTGTGCCATATCATTATTGTAATGGTTTTGTCTCGGCTGATAGATGTAATTAGCTGCTATGTAGGATGCATATAGTGGTGTGGAGGGGGTCATTTCTTATACTGATAGCTTTTGGGACTCACACAGCGGCAGCGATGTCGCAACCCATGTCAGCGGTCTGGAGGAAGTGGGAGGTGATTTTGAAGCTGCGAGGGAAACGCTTGTCTGTGGTCACCAAGCAGCAGTCAATGGGTACCTCAGATGAAGCTGCAAGGAGAGACATTGGAAATGCAGAGATTTAAGTTTGGCCAAAATGAATACGCTTCTAGTGAGGAAAAAAACATTCCAGGAAGTCTTGTCGGACTAAAATAAACATGCAGAGCTGGCAAGACTTTTTATGGACTATCCTAAAGTCTGTCTAGTGGGTTAATAGGAGTTTGTGAATGTTAGGCGATTGATTGCTCTAGTACTGTTGGAGGATTGAGACACTAAATCTGTGAGGAAGCCAATAGAATAACATTGAATAGTCCCAGACAAGACTGAATTTCACATCGCTTAAATAAAATTAATGTTTCTGTATAAATCATCGAATCACTTATAAAGTCAATCTCGGCGTGCGTGTCGGTCTGCCCTTACCTTGTTTGCAGGCCAAACAGACTGTCAGGATGAAGAGGAGTGCAGCTACTCGAGGGGACATGACGGTGCTGATGGAGTTGCTGATGAAGTTGCTGATGAAGTTTTTGATGAAGTTGTTGGTGACGGTGTTGATGACGGTGTTGATGAAGATGCTGATGAAGATGCTGACAAAGGTGTTGATAGCGGAGCTGATGACGGTGCTGCAGGAAGCTGTTCAGGTGTTTGACGGTTAGTTGTGAGGATGCTGAGAGCTCCAAGTATTTATACACACCTTACTGTTTCTTTCACTTTCACTTATAGAGAAGTTCTCCACCTCCACCTGGTGAATTCCCCTTCACACTTTCAATTCCTTCTCCACCCTCTCTCTCTCTCTCTCTCTCTCTCTCTCTCTCTGTCTCCCTCTCTCCCTCTCTCTCTCTCTCTGTCTCTCTCTCTCTCTCGCCATCCTTTTCCCATGGCCTCTCAATCCTCCCTTTTTGTTTTCTCTCTCTTTCTCCAGATCTTTCACTTTTTCACATTTACAGTAAGATAAACACTTGGGGCTTTTTTGGGGTGTGTATGTGCATGTGTGTGTGTGTGCATGGATGTGTGTGTGTGTATGCATGTGTGGGTGAATGCCATAAAGACATCAGTCTATCTGCCTTGCCGTCAACTATGATAGACATCAGCCAGTTCTGCTGGTGTGGGGGGGCACATTTCCAGGATGTGTCCTGGATCTCTGCCATGGGCTTGGCAATCTTTCATAGAAAATATGTTCATTTATTGAACTCAAAGATGCATGTAGACAAAAATTAGAAAGGTAAATCCACAGACAGAATTTGCAGATATCCAACAATCTTTTGCAATTCAAACTGTCATTTACAAGCATTTCTTCAGTGTGATGATTCTTGTTTGAAAATGCTTGAGCAATCTATTTTAAATTATCATACACCTATCGTACACACATTATCTAAAATATACCAACTAATTGCCAGAAACAAAATGAAAAAAGTCACTTATCAATAATGAACTTTGTAGTTGTATGACAATAATTACACTGGGACAATAATTACACTGGGGACTAAACATTTGGAATCACACAGAACAGTTTTGATAGAAATTGATACCTTCATTCACCAAACCAACATTAAATTGATTCAAATACATATTTAAGATATGTTGAAAATTACCATTACTGTTGGAAATGACTGATTTATAATAAATGTTTCACACACAAATAGAAAGAGCAAAGACCACTTTTTTAGCAGCCATTATTTCAGGGTCTTAATGATGAAGTATTTTTGCTCATCTTTACATAATCATGTTTTGATGATAAGGTCTTATCAATGTAATGCCACATTGGTGGATGAAGCTATCATTTTCTATCAAAAGCACATGGAAATTCCTGGATTATTCCAAAATGTTGCCCCCCCCCAGTGTATATATATATATATACAGTTGCGCTCATGAGTTTGCATACCCTTACAGAAATCGTGATGTTTCGGCATTGCTTTTAACAATATGACTGTTAATGCATAAAACGGAAGCACGAACAGGTAACAATCCGTCGACAGGGAGCAATGACCAACTAGTAACAGGACAAACACCGGTTAATGTGTTCAGTAGTAAAATTAGGTTTATTTGTTGAACAGAAAATGTGCAATATGCATCAAAATGAAATTAGACAGGTGCATAGATTTAGGCACCCCAACAGAAATTTCACATTAATATTTAGTTGAGCCTCCTTTAGCAGAAATAACAACCTCTAAACCCTTCCTATAGCCTGTAACAAGTGTCTGGATTCTGGATGAAGGTATTTTGGACCATTCCTCCTTGCAAAACATCTCCAGTTTAGTTAGGTTTCATGGTTGTCGAGCATGGACAGCCCGCTTCAAATCACCCCACAGATTTGTTCCTCTGCATAAATGCCAGAGTAGATTTTGAGCAGTGTTTTGGGTCGTTGTCTGGTTGTAATATCCAGCCCCGGCGTAACTTCAACTTTGTGACTGATTACTCCACAATATTCTCAAGTATCTGCTGATATTGAGTGGAATACATGCAACCCTCAAATTTAACAAGATTCCCAGTACCGGTACTGGCCACACAGCCCCACAGCATGATGGTACCTCCACCAAATTTTACTGTGGGTAGCAAGTGTTTGTCTTGGAATGCTGTGTTATTTTGCCGCCATGCATAACGCCCCTTGTAATGACCAAATAACTCCATCTTTGTTTCATCAGTCCACAGCACCTTCTTCCAAGATAACGCTGGCTTGTCCAAATGTGTGTTTGCATACCTCAGCAACTCTGTTTGTGGCGTGTGTGCAGAAAAGGCTTCTTTTGCATCACTCTCCCGTATAGCTTCTCCTTGTGCAAAGTGCACTGAATTTTTGAACGATGCACAGTGACACCATCTGCAGCAAGATGATGTTGTAGGTCTTTGGAGGTGGTCTATGGGCTGTTTATGACCGTTTTCACTGTCCTTTGCCTTTGCCTCTCCGATATTTTACTTGGCCTGCCACTTCTGGCCTTAACAAGAACTGTGCCTGTGGTCTTCCATTTCTTCACTATGTTCTTCACTGTGGACAATGACAGCTTAAATCTCTGCAATAGATTTTGTAGCCTTCCCCTAAACCATAATGTTGTTTTCAGGTCATTTGAGAGTTGTTTTGAGGCCCCCATGATGCCACTCTTCAGAGGAGAGTCAAAGAGAACAACAACTTGCAATTGGTCACCAAAAATACATTTTCTCAACTGGAACAAACAACAAGAAACCTAGGGTCCCAAAGTCCAACAACCCCAAATACAAGCATAGACAGGAGAATACACTGGGGAAACTAAGAAATGAATAACTACACACAATACAGACACCATACTGGAATAAACTAAAGGCAACACACAGGAACACATGGGGAATCATGACAGACACTGATGGAGATCAATCTGTGCATGTTCTGTGGTTTGTTGTTGGTTGGGATGTAATTAAACAATTAGTTCAATTACTTAATTTCAACAATGTCAACAATATGGTGGTCATGTTTGTGGATGTCTTTGTTGTTTTGGCCTGGGTTTATTGATTCCCAGGGACAGTATTAAACAGAAGTGACACACACATTCACAGTTAGTAGGGACTTTGCAGTAACTGGAAAAACCCACAAGTTGGGAAGAAATTAATAAGAATGCAGCTTTTCAGCTCGAGGTCAAAGCCCACAAAGGTTGTTTGGCTGGAAGATTGTAAGAGGAAGCTTTAAGAGATACAACACTTTTTTATTTTCACTTCCTCACAGTTTTAGAATCCGTCTGGGAAAATAGTTTCAAATGTTTAAAAAAGGTCCCAAGGTAGGTTTATCTGAGTTAGACATCCTAAATGGGAGAGTTTCTGACCAGAAGAGATTTTGCCTGCTATTGTTATTACAGAGAAGGTACTAAACAAATTAAGGGGTTCCATTTACTTGGGTGAGAATGTCTTGAGCAAGTGGCTTGATGGCTAGAGTGAAAAGCAGCTGTGAAAATGATTTGGAAGTTAAATGTATTAATCAGTCCTATAGAATTTGGATTCATTTTATCAATCAGTTCTTCAGTTTCTGTAGGATTGCAAATAGAAACTGCAATTTTTCCGACTTTCCGAAGATAAATTTCCACATTACAAAATCATGACAGGTAAGCCGACCACTCCTGCTCCACCAAGATCACACCAACACCCCCACTGGAGCCATTAGGGTTAACTGTCCTGCCCACGGACATAATGACAAAGCTTTGAGGTTGGGGGGATTGAACCGAGGGCCTATTAGACTCCAGTCACAGTCAGATTCCCACTAAGCTCACTTAAGTGAAAAGGAAGTTAATCATGTATTTCAATTAACCACTAAGCTCACTTAAGTGAAAAGAAAGTGAATAATGCATTTCAATTAACCACTAAGCTCACTTAAGTGAAAAGAAAGTGAATAATGCATTTCAATTAACCACTAAGCTCACTTAAGTGAAAAGGAAGTGAATAATGCATTTCAATTAACTACTAAGCTCACTTAAGTGAAAAGGAAGTGAATAATGTATTTCAATTAACCACTAAGCTCACTTAAGTGAAAAGGAAGTGAATAATGTATTTCAATTAACTACTAAGCTCACTTAAGTGAAAAGGAAGTGAATAATGTATTTCCATTAACCACTAAGCTCACTTAAGTGAAAAGGAAGTGAATAATGTATTTCAATTAACCACTAAGCTCACTTAAGTGAAAAGGAAGTGAATAATGTATTTCAAATAACTACTAAGCTCACTTAAGTGAAAAGGAAGTGAATTATGTATTTCAATTAACCACTAAGCTCACTTATGTGAAAAGGAAGTGAATAATGTATTTCAATTAACCACTAAGCTCACTTAAGTGAAAAGGAAGTGAATAATGTATTTCAATTAACTACTAAGCTCACTTAAGTGAAAAGGAAGTGAATAATGTATTTCAATTAACTACTAAGCTCACTTAAGTGAAAAGGAAGTGAATAATGTATTTCCATTAACCACTAAGCTCACTTAAGTGAAAAGGAAGTGAATAATGTATTTCAATTAACCACTAAGCTCACTTAAGTGAAAAGGAAGTGAATAATGTATTATAATTAACCACTAAGCTCACTTAAGTGAAAAGGAAGTGAATAATGTATTTCAATTAACCACTAAGCTCACATAAGTAAAAAGTAAGTGAATAATGTATTTCGAGTTCCACTAACATTGACCTAATTGGATGCCTGAAATGTGAAGATGCATCCCCTCAATTAAGAGGTCAAAGGGCACAAGGGACAAAAAAATCCATTTCCACCAGCAGGGCTTAATTGGTTCATTTCTAAATTTAAATCATTATATTTCCACAATTTAATCAGGAATATGCTGTAACTTTTGCACTAACCAAACTCAGTAATGTAATCTGAATATATAAAATGAAAAATAAAAGCCCTACCCGTATCCCCGTAAGACAATGTTCCTTGTTTAACCACATTTTTGTCCCAGGGAGTGGACAGGCATTGTCAATAGGGATTTTCCAATCTCATTCTCACAGGCTGCACAGACGCCTGCCAAACTGAGTCAATGAGTGAGGCTCTTCTCACACGCAATGCTTTGAGCACCTTACCTTGAAACGCGTGAGCATACCCTGGGCCGTAGTTGTGGCGAGCGGATGAATGCACGGATTTCACCTTCCTGAGACCTAGTGTGTTACTAAAGCCCTGAGAGTGCCTGGTTTAGTGGTATTACCAGTATGTTGTGTAACAGTGCACATTGTTGTAAGAGGGTCATAGGATTGTCGCCCAGCCGGCAAGGAGTTTCCAGTCTGTGTTTTGATGCCTCTTAAGAACAGAGTTCAATCATCTCCTATTGGTGCTTTCCCTCTGTGCCAAAATGTCCCTCTTTTTGTTATTGTCCACATGTAGCGTGTTTCTGGACAAAGGTGAAGGATTGGCTGAAGAATTGTATCATTTGTCTGGAGTTAACACTGCAGAGAGCATTACTCTGTGATTTAAAAGGTGATAGTCAATCTATCAATAATATAATAATAATATTGGCAAAATATTTTATATTTAAATCAAAATTATTTAGATTAGACAGGTTCCGTAATTATGTAAAGCATCACAGTATAATAGAAAAATACTTGGTAAAAATAAACCCAATATGGTTAAGACTAAGCAATAGATGGGAATGCATAGATATCATTGAACGGTAGGAAAAATAACAGTTAAAGCAATACTGGTAGAAGGCAAATAAGTTTAAATGTAACACAGTTGGAAATAGATTAGAAATATAAACTGGGATGAAAATTAGATTTTTAATTTTACAATTAAATTGTGTGAAAATGGTTAGGATGGTGTAGTAAAGATCGGGACAGGTCAAGTGTGGCAGTAGGTAGTACACTGATTGAAGCAATGTTCATTTTGTAGCATCAAAGCCGATCCTACCCCTGCTGTCTGCATCCCAAAATATCAACATACTTATATATGTTTGTGCAGTACCTTTGTCCGAGCCCTAGATTAGTGCACTATGTAGGGAATAGGGTTTATGTTGGAGATAAGTTAGTTCACATAAAGTGGAGGCAGCAGGTTTACAGAAAACAGGATGTGGGTTATGTATTAGTATTTTTTTTTACATTTTATTTAGATGCTTTAATCCTTCCTACTGTATATTGAAAACGTTATGTGAAAGTGATGTCTGCCTGTATGTGTCTCATCTATTTCTGTTACATGATGTTTCTATGCCCTGGTTGGCAGCCACATTCACCACATCCCTAAATCTCACCACAACTCTTAGATAAGCACTATTTGCTTCATCGTAGGGCACTTGTTTGTGTCCCAAAATCCCCTCAGAATGAATGAGGGCATCAGATAACTCTTATCAGTCGTATGGATGACAGACGGTTTCACGGTTTAAAGAGACAGTGGAACTGTTATTGCAGACACAGAAACCAGAGGATCAAATACATTTAAATTAATTGTTTGTCATCTTAAAATGAGAGAATCAGTCATTTACACAGGAAGAAGGACAGCGCTGCTTACCCATGGTCTTTGGTCTGGGAAACAAACTGAACTGGGACCAGGCCTGCTCAGGAAATACAGAATGCAGCAACAAATCAAAATAATAAATAACATTTATTAGATAACCTATTTATTTTAAACCTGATTTCATCTTTATATTTTTTTATGTAAGCTACTGTGTGTTTAGTGGCTCAGTGCTTAGGGCGCCAGATGTAATCAGAAGGTTAACACAATGTTATTGTGTCCTTAAGCTAGGCACTTTACCCTATGTTGCTCCAGGAGATGTACCTACTGTAAGTTTTCCGCTCAATTACTGAAAAGAACTAAATGTACATATGATGGCTTCTTAAATTGGTGTGTTGTGCACTTTTTACCTTATAGTTTCTGTGCAATATATATCTGGACTTTAGATTTACAACAAATTACTGACTTAGGGCACATATTATACTGACTCTTAGACTGGGGGATGTAACAGGAAGTAAGAGACGAAACCTATCTCTGGATTTCTTTCACTTGTGTTTTCTATGACTGTGTATCTACTGTGTATTCGTAACTTACAAAAAAAATCAGGAAAATGAAACTAGGAATAACTGTCAACTACAATTACACAAGGAAGCATACAATTTAATTAATAAAAAATAATGTTTTTACCACCGTTATCCATAACGCTAAACTTCTGGTAAAGCTAACAAACATTTGCACTAATCCCACACATGAGTAAATAATATATTATTTAAATGAAATGTTATATTTTTGTAAATCTAAGAGGATTAGTTTAAATAATACATTATTTATAAATGTAATGTTAATTTATTTTTGTATATCTAAGAGGGTTAGTTTAAATAATGTTATTTTTTATTGCAGACAACTAGAATGTATGCAATAGGATAATAAAAGGAAAAGGTTCAGAACCTAAAAGCTAAACCTTTTCATAATGAAAATGGATGGTTTGCCTGCGTTCATGCTTTCTTATTCCAGATAAAATGCCTAGTTCCTCAATAGGGCCATAGAGGAAATGTGGTTAAACTGTGGTAAACCTTGATTGTTACCAGTTTTATGTTATTACTGCATGACAAAGACTGCAGAGAAAATATTCCTTCTCCTGAAGAGTGCACTATTTCGCAGACACTTGTGGATTAAGCATATAGATTGTAGAGAAATTAGTAAAGTTTTTAATGGTAGTTTAGTGAAGCTGTTTGACTTACAGTTTAGCTGTGCCTTTGATGTGGGGCCCTCAGATAGTTCAGTGGTTAGGGAGCTGTTAGGGACTTGTAGTCGGAAGGTTGCCATTCAATTACCAACTGTGCCAAATGTGTTATGTCCTTGAGCAAGGCAGTTTAGCATACGTTGCTCCTTGCATTCACTGTAATTTGCTCTGGATAAGACAGTCCGCTAAATGACTAAATTGTAAATGCATATTGATCGATTAGTTAGTTTTCAAAGGCAAAAAAATCTACATTTTTGTTCATTTTTGACATTATGCCCACCTACCCTATCCATTATGCCCACCTACCCTATCCATTATGCCCACCTACCCTATCCATTATGCCCACCTACCCTATCCATTATGCCCACCTACCCTATCCATTATGCCCACCTACCCTATCCATTATGCCCACCTACCCTATCCATTATGCCCACCTACCCTATCCATTATGCCCACCTACCCTATCCATAGCGGAGGATATTATTTGGAAAAGCAGGTGAATGTG
>JACXGM010040008.1:0-10435 GCA_016801145.1 Umbra pygmaea
GCCCACAAGCTTCATATTGACCACTGGCCTCACAGAGCCCACAAGCTTCATATTGACCACTGGCCTCACAGTGCCTACAAGCTTCATATTGACCCACAGGCCTCACAGTGCCCACAAGCTTCATATTGACCACTGGCCTCACAGTGCCCACAAGCTTCATATTGACCACCTGAGCTCACAGTGCCCACAATCAGTGCACATTTTACAATCCCATACAGAGGAACACATTGGTATTTAAGTAGTCTACTGGTGAATAAACACAAAAATATCAATTTAATGTAGCCTAAATTATTCCTCCATTGGAGATCACAATTATGTAATGATAATGTCTATTCCAATGAACACATGTAAATCCAAGAGGAGGATTCATAGAAATGAATTTAATAAACCACACAAAACATATAAAGCAGAATGCTTTAATATGTAAATCCAAGAGGAGGATTCATAGAAATGAATTTAATAATACACACAAAACATATAAAGCAGAATGCTTTAATATGTAAATCCAAGAGGAGGATTCATAGAAATGAATTTAATAATACACACAAAACATATAAAGCAGAATGCTTTAATATGTAAATCCAAGAGGAGGATTCATAGAAATGAATTTAAAAATACACACAAAACATATAAAGCAGAATGCTTTAATATGTAAATCCAAGAGGAGGATTCATAGAAATGAATTTAATAATACACACAAAACATATAAAGCAGAATGCTTTAATATGTAAATCCAAGAGGAGGATTCATAGAAATGAATTTAATAATACACACAAAACATATAAAGCAGAATGCTGTAATATGTAAATCCACGAAGAGGATTCATAGAAATGAACTAATAATACACACAAAACATATAAAGCAGAATGCTTTAATATGTAAATCCAAGAAGAGGATTCATAGAAATGAATTTAATAATACACACAAAACATATAAAGCAGAATGCTGTAATATGTAAATCCAAGAAGAGGATTCATAGAAATGAATTTAATAATACACACAAAACATATAAAGCAGAATGCTTTAATATGTAAATCAGGATGGAGGATGAATTTATGGATTTAAATCTATAGCTCCACAGTGCCCAAGCCCCGCCCACTGGACACACTGCCGGACCATTCTCCAATCACATAACATCATTTCTGTTAGAGGCTCTGAATGATTTAAAATCAACTCTTGTGTTTTTCTTAAATTTATCAAAATGAACTTGTTTCACACCATTTTTCTAGTTTAAAAACTTGCTCCTCATACTCAAAATGTACACAGACTCTCCATGAAAGTGCCACAAGTGCCATATCATCTGCATCAGTGGAGGCTCGTCCATTGAGGCAGGGGAGGTTGTATATAAAAAAATGTAATTGGTTCAAATAAACTAATACAAAATCTCTGTAACTTGTACCATAATTCATTTATTCTTTCGAAATAAATAATTTAAATGATGATGACATTTGGGATTTCCCCATGATTTCTTTGCCTCAGTCTAAACAGTGAACTGTTTACATTGTGCAGGATTCATGCATTAAATAGACAATAGGCAATTTAGACCATTTTTTTATTAAAGCAGAAACGCATAGTGAGGATTTCCGTGAGTTCATATGATGACTTAAAAACATGTTGTTCATTGTGACAAGTAGTGTGACTGGATAATATAAAAGTCATTTTGAGAAGTGAAGTTCATTTTTTAATGTATAACTTGTCATTTATGTTGAAAAAGCTCATTTCAGTTTGATCTGACCACAGGTAGCCTATTTTAATTTGAGATATATCATTTAATTAGTAAAAAAGGTGTGAATATATTCTAAGTGGTCACTGTTGGTATTACAGAATAGATAGGTAATACAGATTCTTGCCTGAGTGGGTTAATTAGTTGTCGATTGATTGGTAATGCCTTTGGGGCTTTAGTAGGGAAATCACGCACGTCTTCCACATTCAATACAAGCAAGTGAAGACAAGAGTTGCATGAGTGATTCTTTCATTTCTTTCTTGCTACTATTTCGCCTATTTAAGGGTGCAACATTATACCCATTTGTATCCTGCAAAGTGAAACTGTACTTTGATATACTGTATAAATACTGTAGCTTAGTACAACTTTTCGCAAAAGAAAAAATAAGCTAAAAATAAATAGGCCATCACTGTAAAAAGACAAACCCATTAGTATTGTTTTTTTTTAAGTGGTCTAGCACCACACAGTGACGGGTATAGACCATTTATTATTGGCAACTAATTGCACTGATTTGTACCGCGGTATGAGAGGCACCACTTTAGAGTATCTACATCATTCTGCTGTGGATACTTTGAATTGACTCTAAAGTAATAAACCCATACATAGGCACACTCATACATTTAAAATTTTATCCATATTACCAACATTCCATTCCTGCACTCTTGAGATTTGCTGCTAGATATATTTATATTTTGGTCAATAAAACGCTACATTCTTGTTGCTGCTATATGTAAGTGCAATGTGTACTATTTTAATCCTTTTTTTATTTTTAGTCTATAATTTTCACTTTTTAAGCCTTCTACATAATTTTTGCTAGCCTTGTCATAAGATTTTCAATGTTCAGAGAGATGTACCATTTTCAGAGCAATGACAAATAAACACTTGAACTTGTTCCAGTTAGGCCACTTCTAAATTTTTTATTGATCCAATCCACCCAATTACTGTACATATAGAATTATACACCACTGAACAATTTTCAACTTCTACGTTAATCCGTCTTTCTTGTAGCCACTGACATCAAAGCCGGGCTTGTTCTGCTGCCAGGTATTTTTAAGGAAAAGTTAGAGCATTATGTTACTTTTGAAGAGTGAAGCAAGTAGTAAGTAATACAAATATTTTCAAATCCTTTATTTTCCCTTAATCAGAAAATGTATCTTAAATGAAGATATCATAAATGAGATGTATGCATTTCAAGCACCCCTGTACTTACTAGATTTAGTACTCATTTTGGTTTAGCCTGACGCACCTTACCAAATCACCCAACTGACACAGGTCCACTGGAAGTCAGCCATCACAAGAAGAGGACCCAGTAAGGTCAAAGCGGAGGGGTTCGAGCTGTGCAGGAGCAGCGATTTGGAGGAGGGAGTCATTGCGGCTTTTTGCGCATAAAACCAGAAGAACACCTTGACCTTTGTACATCTCTGCATCTTGACAATATCAGAAAATGGGGATAAGCCACTTCCGATCACTGTCACTAGAATGATTAACCAGTTTTATTAATGCCTCGCCTACATCAATGTGCCAAGTGTTTTGAAAGAACATTCACATTAATGAAATTAGTACAGCATGTTGGAATTATACATGCTCATGAGTCTAAATTCAACATAACCTTTGTGTTGAGTGATTGTCAGTCTACCTTTTTGAAGATACAAGTCTTTCAGAAAACACATGTACAGAAATCATAGGTATTCTATTTTGCCCTCTGATGATGAACAGTGTGGTTTAAATGAGCCAACCATGGACTTTGAAAATGAAGATACTACTGCAGACGATATCTACATGAATGCTGAGAATGCCACTGATGAAATGCCTCCGTCCTTGAATTAACTGTTGATATCATAAGATTTCAGACAGTGTCATGGCATACAGTACAAATCTACAGAGTCTAACCATTTTAGACTACATGAGCTCCTCAAAAAAATTAAATATGTATTTGGGATCATTATACCTGAGTGCCATTGCAATATGCATTAATCTTGATTTATGTTATGTTTGGAACTCTTTTTTCTGTTTGTTGCATGCAATTTGAAGGGAAGTATCAATATTTTAAAATGTTGCCACTAATAGTAGATACTTTGTCTACATTGCTACAAACAGTGCTGGGATTTTTCCAAAATCTGGGCTGGATCACATACTTACACACAACACAGGGGACATTGTGACAATTTCGATGTGCAGTGTTGGGAAAGTTCACTTTCTACATGAACTAGTTCATAGTTCAGTTCACAGTTCCAAAAATGAACTAGTTTTTGGTTCTTTTTTTCCATATGTTGCTGCAAGCTATTAGCCTGACTTCGCCATACTCATATTCTAGTCATAATGTGAGTCTGATACTGCTCCATAGGGCTTTGATTATGAGGTCTTAACCGAAAAAAAACTCTGCACTCAATTGGATAGACCTACAACCAATCAGAGCAACGCAATAAGTGACGAATCCCGTAGGAAGGACCACAAACACATCTTTACACTCGACAAATGCCTTGATTGCAGTTCTCTGTTCGTCTTTTAAAATTATACGCGATAGTGGAATCTATACAACTCATTTCTCCAGCTGCAGTCATCTTTGTTGTAAACCAGTTCAAACCAAGCGCTCTTTGATGACGTGATGATTACGTAACTGCAGATCATCTGTCCACCATCGTATAAAGCCCACCCTGGCAATTTGATTGGCCCGAACATTTCTGAACCGGGCATAATTACTCCTCAATGGATCGAGTCCAGACTGAACTTCCCGACCAAAGAATTTTGTGGGCGGGGTTCGGGCTGGCATCCAGGCTAGCAAGCTATTATTTGTCAAAATTATTCCCACAGCCCATATAGAACCACAGACAGCAATTATTTTATTAGTTTTAACACTGAAACTATGCGTCAGATTTCATCTTCATGTTCAATTTTGAATCCTTATCCAATCAGGTTTTACAGTACATTCTTAAAAAACATGAGGAAAAATTAATGCTTGAATGGTCTTTTTTAATGAGGAATTATTAAAAGAAAAACAGGACAGTAGTCATCAACTTGCAAATGTTTTACAACTTTAATGATTTTCCATTTCAAATTCCCTTTCAGTACATACTAAAAAGTAATACTGGAATCCTGGAAAAATATACCAGGCAGGTTCAACAAACAACTTACAAAGTATTTACATAGCCTACTATGTACTTGAAAGGCTAGCCGGTTGTTTCAGTTCAATGTGCGGTTTCAGGTTTGCTGTGGATGTGACTGCAGTTCAGATTTTCTTTTTGAAGGCCTGCAGGCAAAGCTTGTACAGAAATGTAAGATTTTTCCCATCCTCACCGTCCTTGTCATAAAACTAATTTAAATAATCATATGACGGCGATCCTTGCTGTTTTGTCACCTACATGCTGCTGTCGCATTCATGCTGCTTTTTGTTTTGATGATGCATGCGGTGCGAGTCACGACACTGGTGTTTTTCAGCCGGGTTTTCGCCTAGAAGGCTCTACAGAAATCTGGCACCCTATTGAACAAAGTTAAACTGAGAGAACGTGCCGTTCACAGACACCAGAATGAACAAGTTCACAGTTACGTTCATCAGGCGGTAATAAAGTAGCCTACGTTCAGTTCACGTTCGCCCAAAATATGAACGAGTTCATGAACTATCTTTCAATGAATGCGTTCAGGCACAACACTGGCAATGTGTATTGTGAACCTTGTTGTCATTTATGCATTTTTTGTGAAACTTTATAGTCAAGAAATTAAACTAAAATATTCTAGATAGTATGTCTGTTTCGTCTGTAGCAAAAAAATATATCCTTCTTTAAAATAACAATAAAGTGACATATTTGCACCTGAAAGGTAAACGTAAAAGTAAATATTTGACCCCCTAGGTATATAAAATGGTACAATGCAGAAGGCTACAACTTTGTACCCATAGCTTTTCTACCTTTCTTTGTACCATAGGGTACCACCCCAGGGACAACTGCTTGCAACTTTATAGGGCCTGCTTTGTACCTTTTTGTACCTGTAGGGTACCACCCACAGGGTGAGTACCCAGTTTGGCAAATTGACGCAAATGAGGAAGTGCCTTAAACCTGCATTCTATCTGAATTCCAGCTGGGGGCAATACATCTGGTTGCAAAAGAGTTGGTTTCTGTAATAGTCTATGAATCTGAGAGACATGTCTCACTTTAATTATTACCTCAGTAAACATTTTGATAATGAATATATGGTCTCAATCGCTAGATTTAAGCCTTCTGCAATTCATCATGATGTTCATTTTTTTATTATGGTCTAGTTGATTTTTAAATCGTCGATAAAGAAAAGGGGCGTTTAGGGCGTGGGTATGGCTTTCGGTTGTACGGGAAGACACTCAAAGGAGTTGGCAGTTCAGTTTTTCCGGTAAGTAACGTTACATTTTGTTTTACATTTTGTTTTAGATTTTGTTTTAATAATGTTTTTCGTTAGCATCCAAATTAATATCAGTTAGCTAGCTAGATTACTCTTCCCTCTCGTCTAAAATGGTCACATCCACAACCAAGATGTCTGCGCCTGTAACAGCAAATTTGATGACCCAAATCAGATCTTTACAGACCAATGGGTGACGTCACACATGATGCTTTCCAGTAATATACAATCTATGGTACCACCCCAAGGACAACCACTTGTACCTTTATAGGGCCTGTTTTTTTTTACCTTTTTTGTACCATTAGTTAACACCCCAGGGACAACCGCCTTTACCTTTACAGGGTCTGAAAAAAAACATGAGGGCTTAATTTGGCATACACCAATTTTAATCAAATAATAAAAAACATATATTAGGTTAATCGATTTGTAATGTGATTTGTGAAATGTTTATTCAGTCGCCTATTTAAACAAGCGCTTTGGCAGTCCTGAAGGAAAAAGCGATGGCAGATCTGGCTCTGTTAGAAGACCGTAATGCGCGCTTAAGACGTCAGAGAGTTTTCCTGGACTGCATGTATTTTTTATGAAGAGTGAACAGTGGCTAATAAATTGTTTTCTTCTCCCGAGGCATGTCCTTCTGCAGCTATGCCACACTTTAGAGCCTCAGTTAAAAAAGAGAGACTTGACGGTCCAATGCAATACTTGTGCCAGTGTAGTTGCTCTCTACATTGGGGTTTTTGGCCACCGGGACCTTTCAGCGGAAGATCAAGGACAGGTCTTGTATATCACAGCCAACAATTAGACTAAGTATGCCAGCAGTTTTGGTGGCTATCAAATCCCTTTCTTCAACTTCAACTTCAACTTTTATTTATTAATATAGCACATTTAACAGCAACGTTGTTGCCCAAAGTGCTTCACAGTTTATCATAGAAAACATACAACTATAGAAACATTTCAGGCTTAGCTGATAAATGCATGGCTATACACTCCCGGGCATACCCCTCATCCAACAACATTGAACGATCGGTATAAAAGCAAAATAAAACTAATTAACAATATGATATCCCCACATTGTGTTATTGTCGACTATCATTTATCAAAAGCTAAGTTAAAAAGGTAGGTTTTTAATTGAGATTTAAAAATGTCTATGGTTTGAGCTAGTCAGGTATGAATGGGAAGGCTCTTCCACAGCTTAGGAGGATTTAAAAACGTCTATGGTTTGAGCTAGTCGGGTATGAAGGGGAAGGCTGTTCCACAGCTTAGGAGCCACAACTGAAAAAGTCCTGCCTGGTGTATCTAAAAGGTCAACAATGTAGTTTGGGGACATGTTATGTAATGCCCTAAAAACAATTAATAAAATCTTATACTCAATCCGGTACTGAACCGGTAGCCAATGAAGGGAACATAGTATTGGGGTAATGTGGTCCCTTTTTTTAGTGCCAGTCAGAAACCTGGCTGCGGCATTTTGCACCATCTGCAGACGGCGAAATTGACATTGACAGAGTTACAGTAGTCCAGTCTTGACGTAATAAACGTGTGGATAACGATCTCCAAATCTTTAAAACTGAGAAACGGTTTTATCTTTGAGATCAATCTGAGCTGGTAAAAACTGTTCTTTACAACAGAACTTATCTGTTTATCAAAGCTTAGCGATGAGTCAATTATTACCCCAAAATTTCTCACACTATCCTTCACCGTCATTTCCAGTGGGGCAAGAGTAATGGCTATCTCCTCTTTGAGTTTCGGTGGACCAAATATTGTGATTTCAGACTTTTTTTCTTTGAGTTGTAAAAAGTTTTTAGACAACCAGACTTTAAGCTCATTCAAGCAGTCCAACAAGGACTTCAGGGGTTGTTTGTTTCCGACTTTAAGAGGTAAATATATCTGTGTGTCGTCTGCATACATATGATAGGAAATGTCATAGCGACAACAAATAGATCCCAGAGGACACATGTACAGAGAAAACTGTGTGGGACTCAGAGTAGAGCCCTGAGGAAGAACATATTTTAAGGTGGCCGCAGAGGATGTAGCATTTGCAAAGTCAACAGAGAAGGTTCTGTCCTGTAAGTACGAGTGGAACCATGTTAGTGCTTTACCACAGATGTAGGCCTCACACTCTAGCCGGTCTAAAATAATCAAATGATCAACAGTGTCGAATGCGGCACTGAGATCCAATGTAATTAAAACAGCTGCCAGCCCCGAATCAGTTGATATTAGAAGGTCGTTCAACACTTTCACCAGAGCTGTCTCTGTACTGTGCCCAGCTCTGAATCCAGACTGAAATTTATCTAGGATGTCATTCCCACGTAAAACTGAAGTAATTTGAAGTAGAACAACCTTCTCTAATATTTTAGATATAAATGGCAATTTTGAGATTGGGCGAAAGTTATTCAGATCAGTAAAATCAAGGCCTGTTTTTTTAATTTGGGGAGTAACCACTGCTTGTTTAAGACAGAGTGGAACAACTCCATTTGATAGTGAAATATTTACAATAGATAGTATAGCAGGACCAATATTTAAAAACACATCTTTAAAAAGCTGGGGTGGAATGGGATCCAGAGGGGTACGTGATAGTTTCATATGTTTGACTATGTCTGTTAGATCTGAGAGACAGCATCAAAATGATCCAGTAAAGAAGAACGTGGAATGGGGGCCTCTAGAGCAGTATTAGAGGGTACAATTCTTTCTCTTATTAGTTCAATCTTTCCTACAAAAAAGTTCAGAAAATCCCCACAAGAATATGATTCAGAGTTTGATGAAGGCGCAATAGTCTGGTTTAGCACCTTTCTGCTAGGTATATTTAATTTCCATATGATGACGCTCAGCAAACTGTGATTAAAAGACAATTTTATGAGATTGCTGGGTTTCCAAATGTGACTGGGGTGATTAATGGAATTCATGTGCATCTGTAGCCACCATCCATGAATGACTATGCATTTATTAATAAAAAAAACTTTAATTCAATCAACTTTCAGATCATGTGTGATGCCAGGATGTTTGTTCTGAATATGGTAGCCTGGTGGCCTTGGAGGACTCTGTGTACAATTAATATTAAAGTTCTAGATAGTTCTTTTGTAAAACAGTGTGATGTGATTCCTCTAGGTGACAAAGGTTATCCCCTGACTGAGTACCTTATAAGACCGCTTGCAGATCCCCAAATGAGCAGGAGCGCATGTTCAACAGTGTGCACACATGCACACAAACCCCAGTTGGGGAGATGTATGAGTTTGCTCAAGGGCAGGTGGCTCTGTCTTGGTCAGTGGGGTGGACTCTACATCCCAGAGCAGGCCTGCAACATAATTATGGCATCCAGGGTTCTCCACAATATTGCGCTGGAGTACGGGGTGCCATTCATTGAAGATCTGTGGCCACCATTTGGGGCTCTACGAATCAGACATGGATCTAATTCTGCACTTCTATAGTCTTTAGGTAAGAAAGTTACTTCATAAAATACAATGTGGAATGTTTAGTGAAAATATTTCATTTATTTGAAATGCACTTCAGGTTCTCGTTTATCGCTTTCAATGATTGTAGCAGTAAACTCAGTCAACACCGCATTTTTCCTTGATTATTTGATGCCTGAATTTAAGCTTCCAAATAAAACGGTTGGCCTCCACCTGAGACCTGAGCATCTCTATTTCTAGAGTGCAAATAAATGGTGACTGGATTGAATAATAATAATATCTAAAAGGCATGTTAAGGTACCTATTAAATAGATGTATTTGTTTGTTTCAAAGTAGTCCAGCCTTAATCTTAACCCAAACGTTGAATGAAATATTTCATAAAAGTTTCTCTAGGCCAGGGCTATTCACAGAACTTTAAAATGGCATGTGATGAAACTGGAAAGCAAAGGCACCCCTCATAAAAAACAACCATGACACAGACTCCTTGAGAATTGTTATTATTTTGCTTATTTAATTGACCTATGTAACTTAACTGTAACTCTGACATATCATGCAAGCGATAGAGTTGACTGAAAGATGACTGAGTCTCTCTTCTCTCCATGTCTCTCTGCTGCATGCAGGCAGATCCTTCTTTCTAGCTGGTAAATCACAGCTCGCATGAACCTGTTCCACTGTGCACTATAACATTTCAGGTCACAAAAAGCTCACGCTTATCCCTCCCGCTTTACACACATCTGTGCTTAACAAGTTTGGCAATATAGAAAGCTAATTAATACAACGGACACCTCCACTGAACTGCTTGGATCGTATAAATGGTAAGTATACTATGCCTAAGGGAAAGAGGTAAAAAGATTAGCGTATACTAATTGCTGTGTCTGGTGATAGAAAGTGATTGTAAACTGCATTTACTTCAGTTATCCTGGACTACATCACTGCTCTTGGTGGGTGG
>JACXGM010040009.1:0-10435 GCA_016801145.1 Umbra pygmaea
TCGTTATTCAACCTGTTTGATTCATGATATGAAGGAGTAAGACTTGTCACACTACACCCTAAACAGGGACAAAGGTAGCAGAAGGTGTTTTAGTTGGTCAAGAAGCCTGCAACTTTAGTTTATCCATTGGTGTCACTATCTATTGTTGGAAACCTATAGAGACGCTGTACGCTAAACAGCTTTGTTCCTTGAACTTTATGTTGTAAAAACATTGCTGTCTATCTTGCATTAAAGCCATGATGGCCCTTAACTGTAAGTAAAACAATATTTCTGAAGCATTTTATAAAAAACAGAGATGGATAGTTTCTTTAAAACATTGTGTATGGTTTACACAATACATAGTGAACTATGTTTTACATTGCTTGTTTGACATCCAAACTGTAAGTAGTAATTGTAGTAGAACTATACACACTTATGCCTTGCTGTAAATTATATTTACCCATTATATTATGTCTAATTGAACATAGAAACTATTTGTTTTCAGTGTAAAAATGTTTAGCATCTTACGTCTACAAGTGTGTATCCCCCACACCAATCTACAAGTGTATATCAAACACGTGAAAACTCTGAGTGAACTGGAGCTTTATGCTGCGTTCATTTATTCTCAAAGATCCGACTCGGAACTCGGATATGATGTCATTTCCACACTTCAAGCGTTCTATTATGTTTTGCACGTCCGAGTCTGACTGCACTTTTGTTTCATGTTTTAGTTTCTTACGTTACAACGCTAGCCACGTTTAGCAACACCGGTTTGAAACAAGGCTTTTTGTTCAATATTTTACTCACAACATGACCGATTCACATACCAACAGGCAGTGATACGGCGCAGTAACGTATCTGCAGTAATACGAGTGATTAAAGTGTCATTTAAATAACCAAAGCGGTCCAAAAACGATTAAAACAATTCATGTTTACACAGGGCGCAGCCATCTTGTATTCCTGCTCGGAATTCCTGCTCGGTCACCTTTGAGATCTGAGTGGGAAAGTCGGATGTCCGAGGAAAAGGGGGTGTGGTGCGCATTGCTAGACAACGTTCCGAGCTCCGACTCGGAGCTCCGACTCGGAAAGATAAATGAACGCAGCATTACTGCATGAAACATGTATAGAATACAAACCCCTAACAGCTTTTAGTTCTTGCATGTTTAACAATTAGTTGTTAAAAGTTTGAAACATCCTGTCGTATCCCATGTTTCAACAACAAATTAATAAAATACCCTACTTTTCCACTTGAAGTCTGTTGTTAATGTGAAACAGAAAAAATAGAACTATTGTTACTTTGTGGTTCTTAACCATGCACTCCATTTCAAATCATATTATATATAACCTATAAATACATTGTGTTGAAAAAGGTTGCAACTTTAACAAAACTGAATAACTTAACAGCACTACAGTTAAACAATGTTGATGAGTCAAATCTTTTGCCTATATATCCTATTAGTTTTAATGACATTTTTTCTAATAAACAGCATTTTCATATATTACAGAAAATCTACATGTTTTAATCACACTATAACAGTTTAGAATTATTTCAAATTCTTATGCTGCTGTGACGCGACCATCTAACACTATACCAAACACATACTCTACATATGCAATGATACCATTTCGAGTAGTGATGGGATGTTTGATTCTTTTTACTGAATCCTATCTTTGAATCTCGTTCTTTCAAATGAACGAATCATTTTGATTCGTATCGTTCATTTGCGCATGCGCAGATCGAAATGAACGAAAATAATCAGTATACTGACCCGTACCGTATGTGCTGGATCATAGAAATAAGCCTTCGCAAAAAAGAAGGAAATAACGAAATTAATTAACCATATAGGCCTAATGGATCATAGAAGTAATGGACCTGCGCAAATCCAAAAACATTTAAGATAATGAACTAATCTCATACGACGTCTGGTAGAAACATTTGAGGCAATAAAATAAGTGTATGTCAAGTGTGTTGTTCATTTCCATCCCGCAGCCTGAACTTATTATTATTCAAACATTTGTTCATTTGAGGCAGTGCGCATAGGCAAAATGTAACAGCCTACCGTATAATCACTTCATATAACAAAGACGTTCAGTGGCCATCAGTAATACGGATACATACGTGTGTAGTAAACCCATTATTTTAAATATCCAGCGTCATATGACTTCGTAACAATTAACATAAAGCTTAAAATATTAAATTTTGTACATAATCATGCAATAGGATCAACAGACAGATCCATATGTAAACTATGATAAAGGTGCATTTGTCAAATTAGTTCGGACTAGTTAAATCAGTCTACAGTGATGAGCAAACATGTGCAAATCCAATAACTACATATTGAATAATAGAGTAATGTGCCTGCCCCAAAATGAACGATATGAACGATCCAGGTACTAGTACCGAGCAGTATACTGGATCATAGAAGTAGTGCGCCTGTGCGAAAAAGAACGAAATGAACGACTCATGTACCAGTACCGGGCAATGTACTAGTACGACATACTAGTACCGAGCAGTATACTGATTCATATAGAAGTAATACGCCTGCGCCAAAAAGAACGATATGAACGATTCAGATACCAGTACCGAGCAGTAGACTGGATCATAGAAGTAATGCGCTTGCGCCAAAAAGAACGATATGAACAATTCAGATACCAGTACCGAGCAGTATACTGGATCATAGAAGTAATACGCTTGCGCAAAAATGAACGATTTGAACGATTCAGATACTAGTACCGAGCAGTATAATGAGTCATAGAGGTAATGTGCCTGAGCGAAAATGAACGATCCAGTATGAATCGTACGTACCGGTCTTTTAAAAGATTCGTTCAAAATGAACGAATCGTTCATGAATCGCCCATCACTAATTTCGAGCCATATCATATTTACCAGTGTTAAGATCACTTTGCCTTGTCAATCCGATTCAAAACCTATAGTGCGAACTATCTATAAGGCAACTAGACATAACCACGTTAACAAAACAATTCTCTTACGGAGCTAAAACTGAACTTTTCTTAAACCTTAAGAAAACATCTTATATAAACGTTCTAAACACATGAATCCTATTTTTTTCTATTACAACCGTAATCGGGTGTAGACTATCAATCTATGCTTCATTGCTCTTATATATTTTTTTCGCTTTAGTTTTTTTATGAACGCAACTCGTATTTAACACCTGTAAGTTTACATTGTTGAGAAGATGCCGATCCAATTAAAAAAAACTTTACATTTGTAACATACAATAGCCAGCTTACAAAAACAACCCATATAAATATACTTGCAGAGCAAAAATTTCATTTGAAAACATCAAGTTGTTAATTTGTTGTAGAATAATGATCAATAAGCAACACTGATAAGACATCCTTACCGTGATTAATCAGGTTTTCTAGGGAACGTGCTCCCAGCAGAAACAAACCAGGCTCGGAATCCTATACATGTATAGAAACATCTTTTAAGATTGTGAAAACAATGCACAATTTAATTCTCACCAGTTTGCACAGAAATATTACCTTTGAAAACGTACAACACTCTGCTACTTTTGTCAATCTTGACAGACTGTATTCGTAAACCGTTTTGGATGCATGAAAACCGGTTTGGGGGACATTGCCCTTACACCCCGGTGATCCACCACATTTAGATGTATTGGGAAATAAAACACACACTTTTTTAAAGGCTATATTCAACATTTTATAGTGTGAAATGACCGAAACACGATAAACAGGGGGTAAGAAAGCTATTAATTTCTATAACCAATCTATACTTAACTCCTCTGTAGAACAGGTTTTTGTATCCCAAAACGAATACATATTATCATTAACAGTTTTTTGGGGGTTATGAAAGTATTACTGTAATTGTATAACATAACCTATGTAGTTTAAAAGTTAATTTATCTATTGTATGAATGTTTGATAAATAGGCTATACCATATATTTAAAAAATGTCTATATACTGTGTGTGTGTGTAGTAGGCCCTAGTGATCATGTTTGTATATGGTTAACCTAAAATAATACAGCCATGATTTAGAGAACTGAGACAGCTTAGCGGGAAAAATGACTGCCCATTTGACAGATCTTAGAATTTTGAAATCTATTAAGCAGACACATAGTAAAACATACCCCAGCAAACCGGGTTGAGAAAACAATTGTATTGGGGTTGTGTGAAATTAGCAAAGTCATTAAGAATTGTATTTTAGAACTTCTAGAACACAAACACACAACTTTGACATTCTTAGAGACAAAAATGGCCATTTAGACCTGGGAAAACAGGATCTAACACTGTGAGGAGGTGATACTGTAACTCCATAGTAAACAAAGGAGACACCATCTTAGACCCTTATCAATAGAATGTCCTTTACTATTTGTTAATAGAGAGTATTGAGAGGAGTTTCTCCCCCCCGCCCCCTTGGCTCTAGTGAGTTTCAAAGGACTTGTTAACCAACAAACAGAGATTTCACAATTTCTACCAGAACTGCATTTGCAAGTCCATTTTCTTGTGCCATAGAGAAAGAGACACACAGATACACTTGATGTTGTTCCAATAATCACATTTTGATCCAAATTGAACAGAATTTAGGTCTGTGTATAGCAAATTAATACCATTCTCACAGGTGCTTTTACAATATTCTAGACACCTGCTTGCTGAAGCATTAAACATGAGGTACAGAGAAACACATAGGGGCACCTTAGTTTGCAGAAACCAATGGCAGACAGACAACAACCCTGTTTTAGTGAAAAACTAAAGTCTGTCACACAACTAAATGTATCATAGAAAAAGAGACACACACAGACACTCTGAGTTAGAAGGCCTGAGAAACCTAAAGCAATCACTTTTATAAACCTAGAGAGTTATCTACAAAACCTAAGGGTCAGAGGCTACTGTAGGGTTAAAAACCCTTGGCATTTTGGACAGTTTTAGAAGTCTAATATTCTGAGAACTGTTAAAAAAACATATTTAATAAGCTTATCTTTGAAAACATATCAGGATTAAATACACCTATAGGAACCATCATGTCTTTGCTGACTCTGGAACTATTTGGAAACTGTAGAATGAGGGGTGGGGGGAAAGACCTTAGGACGGCCTTAGGACCCTGGTTTGACACTGACCAATCTCCAGCCTGAATCCCACTCATTAAAGTTTTGACAGCTCAGTTTATGGGATGGCCTCTACACTAGGAACTCCTTAATGGGGTCTTAATGACAGATCCACCTGTCAAATAGGTGGTCATAATGTTTTGGCTGTTTAATGGATGGAACTCTTCTCCTCTCTAGCGGGTGTGGGAGAAGTTCGGAGAAGACATGGAGAAGGACTTTCGGTCGGCACCAAAGTGCTTCTGGAAAACCGTCCGCCACCTCAGAAGGGGGAAGCGTGGAACCATCCAAGCTGTATACTAAGGGTGAGACTCTGTTGACCTCAACTGAAGAGGTAACAGGGTGGTGGAAGGAGCACTTTGAGGAACTCCTGAATCCTACTTCTACGCACTCTATATTAGAGGCAGAGCTAGAGGATGACGGGGCATCGTCGTCAATTTCCCTGGTGGAATTCACTGACGTAGTAAAACAACTCCACAGTGACAAAGCCCCAGGGATTGATGAGATCCGTCCAGAAATGCTGAAAGCTCTGGGTGTGGAGGGGCTGTCTTGGTTGACACGCCTCTTAAACATTGCGTGAAAGTTTGGGACAGTGCCATTGGAGTGGCAGAACGGGGTGGTGATTCCACTGTTTAAAAAGGGGGACCAGATTAGGGGGGACCAACTACAGGGGTATCGCACTTCTCAGCCTCCCTGGTAAAGTCTACTCTAAGGTTCTGGAAAGGAGGGTTCAACCGATAGTCAAAACTCAGGTTGAAGAGGAACAATGTGGATTCCATCTTGGTCGTGCAACCACGGATCAGGTCTTTACTCTCGCAAGGATCCTAGAGGGGGCCTGGGACTATGCCCATCCTGTCTACATATGTTTTGTGGATCTGGAGAAGGCGTATGACCGGGTTCCCCGGGAGATAATGTGGGAGGTGCTGCGAGAGTACGGGGTGAGGGGGTCCCTTCTTAGGGCCATCCAATCTCTGTATAACCAAAGCGAGAGCTGTGTCCGGGTTCTCACTAAGCAGGGGTGTGATTGGTAAAGAACAAAAAAGTAGGAAAATATATGGAGCACCTACCCTGAAGGAGCGACAGCCCCCCCCCCCTGTACTTTGCATATTGTAGGGCCCTATGAAATCAGTTTTATTTTTTGGCCAATTCCGTTTCATTTCTTCCAAATTCCCTGATTTTCTTATTTCTGTGATTCTCCTTTTTAATCTCAAACCTCCATATAATCCCCCTGGGGCAGTGGTTCCCAAACGTTTTTGGTTACTGTACCACCAGGGGCCGTAGTACCCATGGTTGGGAAACACTACCCAGGCAAAAGTGATTTGCTCAACTACTTTTTTCAACCACCAGCAACTAAACAACTATTTGGACAAAAGTTGAATTCAGAAGCCTGCAGCCAAACTTAAAATATAGAGAATACTGCTGTACAGTTTGTACCTGCATTGCCAGATTTACTACATTTACTTTCTATATGATCAAACTAATGATATCTAGACAGGCAGAAGCAGGCTATTTCACAAAATGTACATAGGTATTTGTCATGTTTATAACATATAATTTCTTCTTACAGAAGAATCTGTCCAAAATAAAAACTAAGAGTAGACAAAGATTCTCAGAAATCAAAGAAAATTGTAACAATGACAAACACATTAATAAAAATTATTTTACAAAGTTGTATCAAGCGCAATCTGGTGGACAAAGCCATTTATCATTCAGCAGCAGTCCTGCTAGTTTGACCCTGCTCTCCCGGAGTGAAAGAGCTGCCTGATTAGCAAGACTGTCAGAGAATTACTTCAGGTGAATAAACAGTAGCCTACACCTAGTTATATGCATTTCGATACGTGACTGAACGGAGAAAAACAAGCGTTGTCTGATTATAAAATGTGTAATAGAGTAAATACCATTGTTTATAGGTGTCAGCTATCAAGCGCATTACAACGTTTGAACAATATGATGGAGCGGTAGAGAAACACACACTGCATAGCCTATAGAGTGCAAATTAACTTCCATATTTGCTGCCTTTATGATTATGAGAAACTCAATGAGTTGTTAATATTACGGGATTATGTTTGTATTATAGAAAAAATATATAGCCTATACATGTCTGAATTCCGCGTTAATGTCTGGATCCTGCGGTTCCGTCCGCATTATCCGCATCGCGCAAAGCATAGGTCCCTATAGGCTATTTTAGAAGGATTCAAATGTCTCTGACTGGTTATGTCTGTGAGTGTTTTACCATAGCGCCCTAGTCTTGGTGTACTTGGTATACTTGTCAACATAGGCAGCGCTAGGCTATTTTTCCTTATCTCAGCACCCCTAAAAAAAGTCCTTATTGTGATTTTGTAAAGTCGTTTAGTGCTCGAACCTTACTTTTGCAAACCTGATTTTACCAATGGAATAGGATAAATAACGACAGGCTCAGCTCAGTTGAAGCCTAAAGTCAACAGCCTATCTGCAATTGTCTGAACGAGCAGGCTATTGCTCTGATTGGTGGGCAGCTGCGTACTGTTCAGTCAACGCAGATAACTGTAAATTTGGCGAACGGTAGTCAGAGTTGGCTACATTCTACCACTGAAAAGGTATGGCTAAAAGAGTGAAAGTGAAATCTAAATCGAATTAACACGTTTAAGTAGACTACAGGTGTAAGGTAGAATTTGTGGATTCCCTGATCACAATGATGGCAATTAATATATGAATTAGCCTAGCTTATTCACCACGGACTCCAATTTTGTATAACGACGTTACACTGTAACCAACTGTGCAATGTTAGACAAAATTGCTAATTGTTGGCAAAATGTAGGATAATGTTAGCCTACTGTTACAGTAGGCTAACATTATTCTTGTAATGATCTATCCTCTGTAAGGATCCAACTCAACAAAGGTAGAATGAACAATAAGGTTTATTTGAAATGGGTAAAACAATCAGGCAGAACCTGGAATAACGCTCTAAGGCAGGCAGGCTTGTAAAACCCTAAAGGCATACACTGTTCAGACTGTGGTAGAGAGGATTATCCAAAACGTATAACGAACTTTCATTGCAAAGGTCAAACCAGAATATCAATCCAGAAAACAGGCAAAGGTACAAGGGATGATCCGAATCAAAGTACATGAAATACAAAACTATGGTCAGGCCAGAAATAACAAGACAAAAAAAATGAATGCTCAGTAATGGAAATGCATACTCACAAATACCTCGCAAAAAGGCAAGGAGAGGTGTGTGACTAAATACTGAATGGAGTGAGCAGGTGTGGTGAATTAGGATAATTGAGTCCGGGTATGGGGAATGTAGTTCTGAGGAGGCATGACTAGGGAAGCTGTAGTCCACAGGAAGTTGAACTGGGGAATGGGAATTGTAGTTCTGAGCAACAAGTGAAGTGGCCGTTTTCTGGGAAGGAGAACTGAGAATCGTTACAATTCTACATTTGCCTTCAGTTAGTTTAGGAGTATGACAAGTTTCAAAGTGTGCTATTAATAGTCTGTCGTAACTGCTTGAGCACCCCTAAAAATAGGTTAAAAATAGCCTAGCGCCGAATATGAACTTTCTTATTTTCAACTGTCAATGCGAATGAAAAATGAATAATTCGACCTAATAGATAATCAGACTTATATCAGAACTGAAACACTGGAACTAAAATCCTGACCCACTGTCTGTTTCCCCATAGATGGATAGCATTTAACATTATCCCACTGCACTAATCAGGAACACCATTTTCAAATATGTTATGAATAGGTGGATTTATAAACTTTTGGTATTTATAGCCTTCATGATACATTGTTGATTACATTTGCCTTCTGGTTGACACCACAAAGGAGTGAGGAGAATAGAGAGGGAGAAGGGCAGAGAGAGCAAGATGAACAAGGTGAGAAAATGGCTACCCTATAAGATACAATCACCTAAGGGATTATTAGGAACACCATACTAATACTGTGTTTGACCCCCTTTCGCCTTCAGAACTGCCTTATTTCTACGTGGCAATGATTCAACAAGGTGCTGAAAGCATTCTTTAGAAATGTTGGCCCATATTGTTAGGATAGCATCTTGCAGTTGATGGAGATTTGCGGGATGCACATCCAGGGCACAAAGCTTCCATTCCACCACATCCCAAAGATGCTATATTGGGTTGAGATCTGCTGACTGTGGGAACCATTTTAGTACAGTGAACTCATTGTCATGTTCAAGAAACCAATTTAAAATGATTCGAGCTTTGTGACATGGTGCATTATCCTGCTGGAAGTAGCCATCAGAGGATGGGTACATGGTGGCCATAAAGGGATGGACATGGTCAGAAACAATGCTCAGGCAGACTGTGGCATTTAAACAATGCCCAATTGGCACTAAGGGGCCTAAAGTGTGCCAAGAAAACATCCCCCACCCCATTACACCACCACCACCTGCCTGCACAGTTGTAACAAGGCATGATGGATCCATGTTCATATTCTGTTTACGCCAAATTTTTACTCTACTATCAGAAATCGAGACTCATCAGACCAGGCAACATTTTTCCAGTCTTCAACTGTTCAATTTTGGTGAGCTCTTGCAAATTGTAGCCTCTTTTCCCTTTTTTAGTGGTGATGAGTGGTACCTGGTGGCAGGGCCGTGCACAGACCTTTTGAGGGGCATGTGTTGAAACTGAAAAAGGGCACCCCCCTCCTTTTTACATTAAACTTTCATATATTTTAGATTCATTCCAAAACCAACTGAAATATTTCAGGTCATTTATTGTTTTAATACTGATGACTTTGGCATACAGCTCATGAAAACCCAAAATTCCTATCTCAAAGAATTAGCATATCATGAAAAGGGTCTCTAAACGAGCTATTAACCTAATCATCTGAATCAACTAATTAACTCTAAACACCTGCAAAAGATTTCTGAGGCTTTTAAAAACTCCCAGCCTGTTTCATTTCTCAAAACCGCAATCATGGGTACGACTGCCGACCTGACTGCTGTCCAGAAGGCCATCATTGACACCCTCAAGCAAGAGGGTAAGACAGAGAAAGAAATCTCTGAACAAATAGGCTGTTCCCAGAGTGCTGTATCAAGGCACCTCAGTGGGAAGTCTGTGGGAAGGAAAAAGTGTGGCAAAAAAACGCTGTACAACGACAAGAGGTGACTGGACCCTGAGGAAGATTGTGGAGAAGGACCGATTCCAGACCTTGGATGACCTGCGGAAGCAGTGGACTGAGTCTGGAGTACAAACATCCAGAGCCACCATGCACAGGCGTGTGCAGGAAATGGGCTACAGGTGCCACATTCCCCAGGTCAAGCCACTTTTGAACCAGAAACAGCGGCAGAAGCGCCTGACCTGGGCTACAGAGAAGCAGCACAACAAAACAACAACAAATTTTGCATGTCATTCGGAAATCAAGGTGC
>JACXGM010040010.1:0-10259 GCA_016801145.1 Umbra pygmaea
GTTGCAGGTGGTGATTAGGTGATGAGGAACAGGTGATGATTAGGTGATGAGGTACCAGTGATTATTAGGTGATGAGGTGCAGGTGGTGATTAGATGATGAGGTGCAGGTGATGATTAGGTGATGAGGAACAGGTGATGATTAGCTGATGAGTTGCAGGTGGTGATTAGGTGATGAGGAACAGGTGATGATTAGGTGATGAGGTACCAGTGATTATTAGGTGATGAGGTGCAGGTGGTGATTAGGTGATGAGGAACAGGTGATGATTAGGTGATGAGGTGCAGGTGGTGATTAGGTGATGAGGTGTAGGTGGTGATTAGGTGATGAGGTATATGCACCAAAGGTAAATCATGCACAGAATGTAAAATATTTAATAGAATTAAATTACATAATTATCATAAAAACACTTGCATTAAAAATACACATTAAGAGAACAATTTACAGATAATGGTGAAAAAGCAATGTAACAGACATTTAAATTGTTATGCATGCAAAAAATACATGTAGCTCATTTTACCAAAACACATACTTTAGTAGTAAAACCAGAGATACTGATGATTATGAGGGGTGTCTTTAAATTTTTTCCAAAGATACATTTAAATGCCCTGTCACACCAAGCTGACCGGTGCCGGTTGAATCGGTGTCAGGGTCGTCTGGCAGTTAGCCACAGGGCTGGTGACAGGGACCACTCTGATTGGCTGTGCAGCTGGCGAGTGCTCAAAGAAAAATACGGAAGTTACGAGAGCAGTAAACGACTACAGACCCAAGAGTGCTCACCCATGGATGTAAATATAAGGGACACAAACAGACTGCTCACCTCTAATTTTTCATCTTCTAAAAAACCCAAAGTACTGTATATTATATCAAGATAATGGCCACCTGGAGCAAAAAAACGAAGACCAGCTGAACCTATTGATCCAGGATAGGCCACCGCTGTACTGTACATCAAAACAAAGCAAACAGAGTTGCAAAAACACTGGCGTGAGACAGAAAATGCACTTACAATATCAGGTAAGATGGTCTTTTTAGGCATTGGGCTCTGTAACTGAATAACTTCTTATGCTTTATTTTATTTGTTGCTAGGGCACATCAAACATGTAACGTTAAAGCTACATTGTGTATTTTTTGTTGTTGATTCATAGCAAATGAATCAACTAAACCCATTTCTTCTTTCAAAAATATGTGCTCATTCATGTGTAATTACTTCCACCAACTAATCAAATTATTCTCGTAAGCGCAGAATCTTCCACTCAGAATACAGGGAGTTGCTCGAATTGCAGCAGCCATGTTGCACCTCAATTTTTAAAATACATTAGCTAAAGAGGGACATACTTGGAAATTCAAGCTCCACCTTCTGCGGTTTTTCTCTCAGTGGCACCATGACGAATGCCAGCAGGAGATTACTCATGACTGCCAGCAGATATGAAAGCCTGTTGAAGATGGAGGATCACCCCTCTTCTCGAAGGCATGTAAATCAGAGAAAGCTTTGCTGGCATAATAGTGGAAAGGGCTATAAAGCAGTATTCAGTTGGTTGTCATATACAATTTCACCCCTAGATGGGAGCAATTCTTACACAATGTAAATTTAAAGGTCCCATTGTCACGATGGCCTGGATGGTCTGGGCTGTCGTGACCAGGACATGGAGGGTGATGGACTATATGTTTTATGTATACGTTTCTGTAGGTCTGTTGTATGTGTTTTATGTGTGCGCCGACCTCTGGGCACTGGGAGGCGGTAGGCGCTTGTTTGCTCATCACGCATGAATGGGGCTCTTCCACACCTGCGCGTGATGAGTAATCAAGATGCCTATATAGTCCCAGTGTTCTGGAGTGTTCGGCGCGTGTTCTTGTGGACTTGTTCCCTGTCTGGAGAGATGTACGTATAGTCGTGGTTGAGTCCGTTTGAATGCAATGTAAGTGCCATTATTGATTGAGCCTTCACCTCGTTAATGTGTCGTACATAATGGTACGTGTATGGTCGAACCAGGCGTACTTCTATATGTTATGTCGTGTCTGTGCCACGGTAAGAGCACAAGTAGTATTATATAGGCTTTGTGCAGTTCCTGTACACCTTTGTATTTTCCGCTATCCGCTGTATCATTGATTCACGTACTATGTTCAGTAAACATCTTGAACACTCCTCCTGCGCTTGGTCTCCTGTCTCTCCTACAACACAACACCAACTGTGACACCCATGACATGAAAATTTCAATTTATGAGGTTTTTTAACATTAATATTAGGTAATCTAGCCTGCCTATGGTCCCCCAGTGGCTAGAAATGGCGATAGGTAAAAACCAAGCACTGAGTATCTTTCTCCGACTTTGAGAAAACGAAATCTCAGCTGAGCTGTTCTGAAATTTTCCCCTTATGTCGTCATAAGAGGAAAGGTTACCTCCCCTTTCTCTGCTTGGCCCGCCCAGAGAATTTGGCCTGCCCATGAGAATGTAAATCAGCTACAACCACGCAAATAATGTTTTTCCTTGAGAGACATCATGGCTTGCAAACGAGTGAAGCATTGCAGTTGCTCAGTGTTCGGATGTACAAAAGAAAACAAAAGTTTTTTTTAGTTCCTTTATCTGAACCTCAGAAGAACCAGTGGATTAATTTCATTTTCTCTGGAAATGCGCCGACACAACTTCCAAATGTTTTGTACAGGTATGTCTGCGCCAAAAATTTCATCAACAACTGTTTCCTCAACTTCGGCCAATACAGAGCTGGCCTTGCTGAACGCCTGAAATTAAAGTCTGGATCAGTACCGACTTTCCTTGGCTCAGCTACAAACCTCGGACAAGTAAGTTAACTAAAGCTGTATCAATTTATTGCTTTACTGTGTATGGTTACTACCTAGCTTGTTAACCTTAGAATGGGGCTGTAACTTTAGCTCTGCAGCTAACAACCAACAGCCTTACTGTCGTTAATGTAAAGGTAGATAGCACCAAGTATGTGTGTGAATACACACACTACGTTGTACACATCTTTGTTATTTGGATAACCGTTCTGCTGTTGGTGTTATGGTAATAACTTTTAAGATGTATGAAATATAAAATATGTAAATAAATAAATTTATTTGGTGAAAGTGCTACTTTTGTTTAGTAATTTAACATCTGAGTAAGTCGTATACCAGTTAAAATAACGTTTGTTGACACAGCCTATATATATTAATTCGACATAGGCACCATGCTTCAAAGTGTTGCTTTGTTTTTCAGAAAAATAGCTGAAGAAGAGATGGGAATCATGTGTATGTTTGATTTCTACTGCTTTGTAATTTTATATTGACAATTAAAATACTTATTTTGACGAGTTGTAATAGCACTAATAGCAGAGTAAACACCTGATGAGACAGAACAAAATGTATATTTGTATTTCAGACTACAGACAATTTATTTGCAAATAAGTGTGCATGAAATACAAGATACCGGACAAAAGCATAGGCATACACATTTGCTAAATATTGCCCCACTGGAAAGGCACAGCGTCAATGTCAGAATCAAATTAGCAACATAGTTCATCCCTGTGCTGATTGGCCTGTGCTGTTGCATTGGTTGTTTGTGGCAGGGAGGCCTGCCGAAGATCATGTTCTTCTCTCATTGTGATCCAGTCCTTCCTGATCAGTGATTCCCGCCATGTAGAGGTCACAGTTCTCTGTACGCAGGAATTTTTGCAGAGCACAACTAGCCAAAAGAATGTTCTCTATTTTAACAGTGTCTTTAACATTGATGGTGGTTAAAAACACACAAAACCGGCTAGCTAGGATGCCAAAGGCATCCAATGTTTCCAGGCACTGAAATACAAGAAAATACAATGTAAACCACAACTACAAGCTTGTTCAAGTAAGACACTTATTTATATTGGCCAGTGATGGCAAAAGCATTAAAAAAATACATTATACAACACTGCAACCAGTGGTTAAATTGGGCCGGAGCTCTCCGGGGCTCAGCTCCGGCACATAAGCCTCCTTGGATGTGCCTACTTGCAGTCATAAATGAAAGATTTTTTAAAATGGCATGTCTATTTAGTCTAGGCGGTGCTGAGATGAGAACAATCGGAACACGGCCGCATTCTTGTTCAGCTGCTTAATCTCGTTGTCAGTCGACCATCGCGCATCAAGGTAGGTTTTATGCTACGTTCAGACCGAACGCTAATTGAGCAAAAACGCTAAAAGACCGAACAATTTGAATCCACTCGCTTTTTCAAAGCGAATAGGACGCACGAATAAAGCGATGGTTGGAAGTGAAATATAGACGCGTGTTCGAGGAAGAATTGAGGTGTTGGGAGGAGCAGCCCTAAATCACATTAAATACGTTCTGAGGGAACTATTTTGTAAAACCGAAATTAGTCAAATATGAACGTATGAGAGGGTCAATTACGTTTGTAGGGAACTAAATTGAACACTCGAATAACGTTAAATATGAACATTAGTAGATCATGACGTAGAATGTAAATAGCATAGTTTTTGCTAGGGCGGAGGTCGGGGATGGTGGATGTGCGTATAAATCCGCGACTTGCATGCCAGTGTTCGCGAGTTCAAATCCAGACCTGTACTTCGCGTGTGTTTTGTTCTACAATTGCGTGCGTCATGCAGACACGCGATTGTCGGTTTTTGTAATGTTAACCCTAACCTTAATTCTAACCTTAACCTCAGTAACGTCATATCTAACCTTAACCGTTAGTAACCTCATGCCTAACCTTAACCGTTAGTACCCTCCTACCTAACCTTAACTGTGAATGTTGCAATATAATTTTGCATGCTATGGAATGTATGGAATGTTCTCGCATAAATTCGCTAAACGAAATGTACCGGAGCAACGTAATTCAAGTACAAATATAGCCTAATAACAAAACGTGCAGTTCAAACGTAAAAACACCCTAAATAGGTTGGCATAGAACATAATTTAGGTTTTCAAAATAGTTTCCTGAGAACGTAATTTGGGAGAAATTCTGAGATTTACGGTTGGGAGGAGAGGCACCTGCTCAACAAATCAATATACTCTTAAAACTATGAATAAGGGACAGCACATTTAATTTGTTAATATTGCTCTAACACATCATGTCAAATGTTCAGCATTGTAAATAGTCCAAAGTAAAAGTACAAGGCTGGGTTCATCCGTTTTGGGAAGTTTTTAATTAAAACCTATATGACCAGGTAAAGGCAAGCATAATTAACCATTTCCCATAAGGAATACATTTGACTCTTTGTTAAATGTAGCAAGGAGCTCTTCAGAGCACCTGGCCTGTAAGAAAAGGCAGACTAATACTGAGGTGTTTTCATACCAGCCATTATGGGAAGAATTTGTATGAAATGTGAAATCCAAATTATAAAGGTAAAACACAAATAAATCCAAATGTTGATTGTACAACTAACCAGTGTTATCATCATTTGTATACCTTAATAATAGGCAGGTTGTAATGAGGCAACCACTGGAGCCAGTAAACAAAACTGCATACTTGGTTACCAAGCTGGCAGCTTTGAAGAGTGTTTGTTGAGTCCTGTTTAGACTATGTGTGTGTTTGTTTGCCTTTGTGTGTGTGTGTTTGCTGTAGTAAATAGAGAGAATGGGAGAAGGACGTTTGTGTGAGGTAAACCTGGTAACCACAGATCCAAATCTTCTCAGCTGTTGCTAATGTCATATGCTGCACTGTATCTTCATGTGGAAGATAATTTTTGGCACATTGTTTTTGGCACATTGTATGGGTCACTTCTTATATCATAACAAGGTAATAACATGTGTTATCAAGTGATGACTGATTAACAGTATTGTACTGTAAATGCTAAATGCCCTAGTAAGTGTTGATACTACAGCAATGCAAAATATAGGCTCTTAAACTTGTTTGGACATATCATGTAAGACTTGATTTCTCCATTTCTTTGCACAAAACTCTCCAGAAAATGCCATTTAATGGTTTATTTTTCAAAAACATAAAAAAAACGTCCCGGACCCACCTGGGGAGAGCCCCTCCACATGAAAAATCCCAATTTAATCCCTGACTGCAACTACAACAATGATAATTTATTATGACAAATGCCTACAGACAGCACTGTATAATACAGACTGCACTGTAAACAACGTTTCTATAAAATAATATAGTCCACACATACCTTCAGATATTTGTCTTTCAAAACATGGTAGATTGCTTCACGTTTCTGGAACAAATTGACAGATTGTTGATAACCCGACTCGGAACTGGTAAGACAGGTGCCTGAAGCTTTCGCCTGTTAAACAATAAGAACATAACTCAGTTATAGAATTCATGATTTATGGCAGACCAGCTTCTGGAAGCATTGGAATGGATGTTTATGTGTTTTAATCACTCTGATTTTACTTGTGTGGCCTCTACAGTATGTCTTGGTGTGTACTGATATGGACCTGTGTGTCTCTAATATCATCTCATCTACATTACATGTCTCTTCAACGCAAAACCCCTCTGTACCTAAATTAACTTCTCACCATTGCCTCACTCACATTGAGCTCTAGCGGGTACATCTCTATGCAAATACCTCCTTTGGCTGCCACTCTTCCAGTTTGCAGCTGCTAACAACTGGAACAAACTACAAAAATCACAGAAACTTGAGAACACCATCTCCCTCAGCATCTCCCTCCCTCACATGACTGTCAGAGCTACAATCCAATCACTGCACAATGCTATCCCCCTCACTCATACACAGTCCCCGCCCATTTATGCCCTAGCACCTTAGTTATGCCCATGGTATATTTGCAAACACTCATCTGCACTGTCAGTGATTAATTGTATGTTATTTGCACTATTATCATTTGCACTTTTCAAGTGTTATCTATTCCATCGTTACTGCTGAGCCACATACCATCTGATCTACCTCTCTAATTTGGACCTCATTTGCACCAATTGTACATATACTTGTCTTATACTTTGACTATCTGCACCTGGTTTTTTGTGTACTTCATGGGTAACCTTTTGTCAACTTGCACCTTTGTGCCTTGACTTTGACAGGCCCCTACTGCAAATGAGAAAGTATTCTCAATGTCCCCCCTGGTTAAATAAAGGTTAAATAAAAATATATAATGTAAAAAATATCACCAAGTTCCGAAAATGTTGTCCATAACATGCAATCGTTGCTAGTTAGTTACTGTGAAATTTCGATTTTGCTATTTTACTATTTTATATTGTCACAATTGAGATGTGGTTGTGTAGAGAGGGAGACCAAAGTGGGAAGTAGATGGTTGTTGATGTGTTTATTATAACATAAAGACATTCCGAGTAACAAACATGAATCGCAGTTGCTGGTGAACAGTTGAAGGGAGTGCACAACGGGCAGGGGAGAGTGGGGTAAAGTGAGACATTTTTTTAATTTGCTCCCCTCTAAGCGAGCTAAAATGATATATTAGTAAAATGTACACATTTCCCTTTAATCCAGGATGTTTCCTTGAAATGGCAATTATCAGAATGTATTCAGGAAGAAGGGCAGTGAAAACATGGCTGTTTTAAAAAAAGTGGTCTTGTGTCTCACTTTACCCCAGTTTAGGGGTAAACTGAGACAGACCAGAGAAATCAGGGGGGTAAATTGAACCAGCTGGGGATGTTGCCTCTGGAGTTCGGACAGAGAGATGGCGACGTGCTAGGAAGTTGCCAAACCAAACTTCACCTAGAGTAGACAATTCATTATTAGCTAGAAGATTTAGCTTTGTGGTAAGATCAGTTGGCCTTAACCTACAGAATCATGTGATCTCTTGCACACCCTAGCCTACCTGCATATTGTGTCCTTGTCCAATTGGCAGGGACAAGGATGTTGTTTTTCTCTGCATATTCAAATGCAAGTTGACGGCACTTAACTGGAGGAAGGCCATGGAACTGTTCAGCTAGTTGTTTCAAGTGTTTGGCAAGCTCCTCCTCCATCTCATCTGTAAATATACTCTTTGCCTCAGCTACTCTACCCCACGCTACTGATTTTACTTTTCCTTTATATTTTTTCCTATATGAACCTTAGGAGACTTGACTTGTCAATATTTCTATCCCTTGCAGCTGCTCTTAAAGAATTCTTTCCTTCCTGGACCTCAGTAGCTGCACTCTCCTCGAGGGGTGTTTTGTCCCAGGTTGTCTTCCTGGTGTATTGCCTGGATGGCTTTCCTACAATGTTTATGACATTAAAAATGAAATATATGTAATTTATTATCACATTAAATATGTTTAAGACTAAACTTAACTTGTGCCTCATGTCTCACTTTACCCCACAGCATTTGTCTCACTTTACCCCACCCTACACATTTTAGAAAAAACTATCTCTCTTACCAATGCAGGCTAATATTCAGCTATCATCACATGGTTTTATATGTCGGTAGTTCAACAACATGTATACGTTTTTCTACCTGAATCAATTTGCTGTGGCACAAGAGTTGAATAAGTTGACAGCAAGAAAATTTACTTTTACACACAAAAATATATTTTTGTGAAATTAACATTTTTAACACAGCATCATGAGGTCCTCTCCTTCATGGCCATGTGTAAATGGGAGGGGATTGAAAACGTAATGGTCACATAAATGTGTTCCGTTACCTAGATATAGGGGGTCTCTCACATTACCCCGTTCTCCCCTATACTTATATAGCTTACTATGCTCTCAAAGTGTCATAGACACTGACAGCTAACATACAATTAAAGAGCATACACATAAACTTCCAAACTCCAACACCCAGTTGAAGCGAGTGCACAACGGATATACGGTAAAATGAATAACCTCAAAAATATATGGACATAAAAAATTAGATGCCAGGAAAAATCTAAATGAATCAACCCAGTGAACTGATATCAATGATCCTGGCTGATGGAGAAGAACGACTAAGGTAAGTATCCTATCTGAGGCATAGCAGTACAGATACATGTGGGCTCACTATTTGGCAAGCATCAGGGGACAGTTGCTCTTTTTAATTTAATGAGTTATAACATCTTGTTAATGATTTATATATGGTTTACACATAAAACAAACAATACTTTTAAAGAGTTTGATGTCTCAGTCCGATGTCAACACCAGCCCTCACTGGGCTGGACGTAACATATATATTTTGTATTATTTAAGTTGATGTTTTCATCCACTGAATCCAATAGGTTAGCTCCTAATGTTTACTAGTCCTAAAACACAGTTTTTGTATTTTTTTGTAGTTGCATTGTGCAGGTTTAAATAATTATCTCCCTAATTTGAATCTCTCCTTCCTCTAAAAAATATTAGAAAAACTGATTTCCGAGCAACTCAATGCCATTGTAAAGACTAATAATACTCCAAATCTGGTTTTAGAATCTGTCATAGTATTGAGAGAAGTATTGACCTTAGTTCTGCCTTTGATACCATTGACCACAACATTCTTCTAGACAGATTGAAAACCTATATCAGACTACGAGGACATGTTCTGGCATGGTTCACGCCCTATATATCAGAGAAATATCAGTTTGTGTCCGTGGGTGGTATGTTTGGTGTTCCTCAAGGTTCTGTTTTGGGGCCGCTATACCTACTGTAAGCTGCCTCTTGTAATCAGGAATCACAATGTCCATTTTCACTGCTATGCTGATGACACACAGCTGTACATTTTGATGAAAAAGCGATTACAGAAAATGATTTATGTCTTAACACAGAAATGGTAGTTTTAGGCCCCAGTAAACAAAGAGACCTGCTGTTGAATCTGTCAATAACAATACAGTAGATGGTTGTAGAGTCATATCAGAAAAAAAGCTATAAATGGCCTTTAAAAGTTATAAAAGTGCAACGCTTGACCCAGATCTCTCTGGGTCATGTAAAAACATGTAAAACATATCAGCTATTTTCACTCTAACAATGTTAGGTTGAGAAGATTTGTGCCTGTTCTAAAGATCCAGATGGCTCAGTGGTTAGGGAGTTAGACTTGTAGTCGGAAGGTTTCGATTCCCGACTGTGCCAAATGTCCTTGTGTCCTTTTGACAGGGCGCTAAACTCCACAGTGTCACATCCAGCCCTGTAGGTGGGCTGGGTGTTCACTGGGGATGGGTTTGTTTCATATTTGTCTTTGTGCTCCCTTCATTTGTGTGTATATGCCGCCCTCTTGTGTCTTGTTCATGTCATTAGTGTAACGATTCCCAGTTCCCCTTCCCTGGACACTGCCACTTCCCTATTCCATCCCGCTCAGAACTACAATTCCCATTCACCAGTTCTACTTCCTGTGGACTACAGCTTCCCTAGTCATACCTCCAAAGAACTACAGTTCCCATACCCGGACTCAATTATCATGATTCACCACACCTGCTCACTCCATTTTGTATATA
>JACXGM010040011.1:0-10434 GCA_016801145.1 Umbra pygmaea
GAGGGTGTCAATGATGGCCTTCTGGACAGCAGTCAGGTCAGCAGTCTTACCCATGATTGCGGTTTTGAGTAATGAAACAGGCTGGGAGTTTTTAAAAGCCTCAGGAATCTTTTGCAGGTGTTTAGAGTTAATTAGTTGATTCAGATGATTAGGTTAATAGCTCGTTTAGAGACCCTTTTCATGATATGCTAATTCTTTGCAGATCCTGAAACATATATGCTCTGAATTTGTTAATTGAAAATCTTTTTTAAACATTCAAATTCTATAGAGCTTACAAAATTACGAAAATACAGCATAAATGACATGTAATTCAGGCTACTGTTTCAAAATAACATCCAGCAATGCAACATATTTTAAAATGAATAAAACTGCACTTTCTGATTGCGCAGTTAGTTGAAAATCGTTTTCTACATCAACAAAATAAAACAGAAAGAAAAGTATTAACTGGTTTATCTCTGAATGAAGTAAATGTGGTGGATTTTCATTTAATAGACTTAAGAATTATCAGTCTATGAAGGCAATATAATACCATCAAAAACAACAAATGTAATTAATCTGTAATTAATCTTTTTTACCTTCATCAACAATATTTTACAGAAAGAAAAGTAGGATATATAAAATTACAAAACGAACAAATATTGAAACGATTTCTCTAGTCTCTAATTAGCAAACACTACTGTTTTTAAAATCCACACTGCACCTGCTGAAATGTTCGCTATTGTATTTGAATATAAAATATTACAAAATATATATATATATATAATGTGTGTGCTGAAACGTAATGCAGATCCAGAAACATATTTGTTCTGAATTTGTTAGTTGAAAATCATTCACATTCTATAGAGCCTATAAAATTATGAAAATACAACAGCATAAATATGACATGTTGTAATTCAGGCTGTTTCCAACACTGGAACACATTTTAAAATGAATAAAACAGCACTTTCTTATTGCGCCGTTAGTTGAAAATCGTATTAAAATATTAGCTGGTTTATCTATGAAATAAGTACATGTGGTGGATTTTCATTCTAGACTAAAGAATTGTCATTCTATAAAGGCAATATAATACCATCAAAAACAACAAAAATCTCCATGTAATTAATCTGTTTTGAGACAGTTTTACGTAGGCCTATAAAAACACAATAGAGGTTATGCTCTTGATCGCTGGATGCAGTGATGGCTTGGCTGGAGGCTGCGGAGGAGAGAGCGTTTTTTAATGAGGGTGAATCATATGCTAATGACGCAGATGGGCATCAGCAGTTGGCAGTTATAGGTAGTTTGGAAGGCCTGGCAGTTCTAGTGTTAAGTAGGAACTTCGAAAACCTGTGAACTCAGAGTTAATCAGAAAAGTACTTTTACTCAAGTAAATGTCCACCTCTGTCAACTAGTTGATACATTCCTAAACAAAAGGACACGGTGATGAGCTGAAGGATGCCAGAAGGCCTGGAAGACCATGTAAAACCATAGAAATAGAATGGATAGAAAGGCCATTAAACCGCTTGGCGTGGTAATTCGATTAGTACACAACAAAATGGCGATTGTTGTTAGTTGTCACGGTGACAACACGCAAATCAGTTTAATGCGGAAGTAGGCCACTAGAGCTTTACAATGGAATGGTACACATAAAAATGGCTGCCGCTCTGACCATTCTTCTACATTGATTTGAACTGGAATGGCCTTTCTATACATTACATTTCTATGTGTAAAACTATTGTGGTGAACAATAAAATGTCCCTGGTGGAATAAAAGACACTTAAACAGTTGGCCAAATCAAGAACATATGTGTCAGTCAAAAATCAATAGAAGATGTCACCAGAGTAAATCTCTCCAAGGAGATGAGGAGCTGCAAATAAGGCAGGGTTAGTGGAAATTGGGAGGGGAAAGATATTAAGGTAAACCTAGAAAATACCAAATTAAAAAAAAAATGTAGCTCATTGGTACAGCTTTGTCAAAACCCTCAAAAAACCCTGTGCAAGTTTTTATATAAATCCTAATGTAGCATCAATGAAAAATGTTCAGAGTAAGACTATAATATTATATTATTAGAGAGAAGGGTAGACATGCCAACGGACTGGAGCCATGGGTTTTGTGTGTGCCTGTCTGTAAATGAAAGTATGGGATTTGTAGTTCTGTATCTGCATCAGAGCTACATAAATCAATTTCAAAGTACTGCAAATGTTTCATTGTCCTTATTGCAAACTACACAGTTTTTTTCAATTGCGATGTATATTTTGGAAAATTGTGCACTGTCTCTTTAAAATCACCAATATGGAATAATATATATATATATATTTTTGCCTTTTTAAGTACCAAAACTGTGGAACACAATACCAAAAAATATCAAAGAAGCATCATCTATTGATATATATATTATATATATATATATTAAAGAAAATATTAACATATAACAAAAGACTTATGCCTACTTGTGTTTTAAAACAATGAAAATATAGTATTTAAAATAGTATATAAATTACCTTTTTTAAATATATTTTTATTTTCCATATAACTGAATTTTATTGCTTAAAACATGCTAAAATCAGCCTTGTTTAGAGTTCACTAACCTAATAAAAGAATTATACACTTTGATATGCATTGACCTTCAGCTTTTATTTTGAAGTTTTTCTCATTAAACCAAATATATGACATCACCTGAAGTGTTGCTAGCAGAATACTAGTTACAGTGTTGCTGTTATAGAGCAATCTGCATAGACCAGCATGGTTTGTATAATGTTTGCATAACCATTGTTTTTAATATTTTTTTCCCACATAACTCAATCTTTCTAAATGCTTAAAACATCATAAAACTGGCCTCTGTTTATAGTTCACTAAGCTAGTTAAAGAATTATACACTTTGATATTCATTGTCCTTCATAATCTGTTGTTTTACTACTGCTACAAGTGCAAAACACATCTTACACACAAACAGCAACTAAAAACGGCAAGTCTCTTCATAACGAGACTGATGAAGAAGTAGGCCTGGTCGTTTGTTGAAAAAAATCATCTGTCAAAAACAGCAAAGAGAACAATTTGGTTGCTTCTGTAACGGATTATACTCGAAGTACCGCAAAATCCATAATTCAATGCAAACTTTGCACCTGCGCACTGCAAGTCGCTTAGCGTAAAGACCTTGCCTACTAACTAGATATTTTACACCGCAATGTGAAAGATTTACAATGGTTCACAATTTCGTCCCAAAACTATAAACCCTAAAACGCTTCATTAGGTACACATTTAGCCAGAATCTGCAACAGATTATTTTTAATTTTACGTTGGTTCCTGCAAGTATTTACACAATCACAGACAGCTACATTGAGGATGCAATGCCTAGACAATACTAGACTAGTTAGTTAGCTAGTTAGCCACTTACTGCATTGCTCTAACTTGTACTTTTAGATACCAATCTCTATCGATAATAATTGTAGCTCCTTCAAAACACAACATCTCCCCACTCACTATATAAAACCCTCAATCCATTTGAGCTTGACTTTCTGTTAAGACTAACGTTAGAGTAGTAGCCAGGGTAGCTATCAGGGTAACTACTAATGCATAGCATATGTACCTAATATAGTGGCCACAAATATAAAGCATACACTTACAAAAAGATACACGCAAAACCTTTACACAAATTGGAACATTATATTTCTCTATTTTGTAACAACACTACCATAAGCCAAATGTTAATTTCAATGAAGATATTAGATCATAAACGCTTACCTTTGTGGTGGAAGTGACAAGAAGCTTATCCTGAGTAACAATAGCTGATCAAATAGCAAGCTGTCTATATTTATTCCAGGGAGTTGATTGAGGAGTTGAGGACCGGTATCCTTTGTGTTTAGCCTAGACAGAGAGGTGGCCAGTTTAGCAAATGGCGTTGCTACAGACAATGGGCCAGTATCTATGCTATTAGTTAATGAAGAGGGACCGGAAATTGGCTGGTGTTAGCTAGCATGGCTGGAAGAAGCTCATAATATTTACAAATGGTCACAATATATTCCAATAGTTATATGCCATGTCTGGCTTCAGTAGGTACAGATTTATCCATAATCTGTCACCGACACATTTTGAAATTAATTTGAAACAAAAAGATGCATGCAAAATAAATAATTGGGTGTTTGGGTGAGCAATATCATTTTGATCTATCAAATAACTGAAGGACACAGTAATATTTTGGTAATGAAATGCGGTTCATTGGATTAACAGAAAATGCATCAAAATGACATTAGACAGGTGCAAACATTTGGGCAACCTTGTCATTTTGTTGATTTGAATACCTGTAACTATACCTAGCACTGATTAATTGGAATACACAATTGGTTTGGTGTGCTGATTAAGCCTTGAACTTCATAGACAGGTGCATCCAATGATGAGAAATGGTATTTAAGGTGGCCAATGCAAGTTGTTGTTCTCTTTGACTCTCTTCTGAAGTGAGTGAAAACAACTTTCAAATGACCTGAAAACAAAGATTGTTCAACATTATGGTTTAGGGGAAGGCTACAAAAAGCTATTGCAGAGATTTAAGCTGTCAGTGTCCACTGTGAGTAACATAGTAAGGAAATGGAAGGTCACAGGCACAGTTCTTGTTAAGGACAAGTAGAATATCGGAAAGGAAAAGGCGAAGGATGGTGAGAACAGTCAAAAACATTCCAAAGACCACCTCCAAAGAACTACAACATCATCTTGCTGCAGATGGTGTCACTGTGCATCGTTCAACAATTTAGCACACTTTGCACAAGGAGAAGCTATACGGGAAAGTGATGCGGAATAAGCCTTTTCTGCACACACGCCACAAACAAAGTAGCTTGAGTTGTGCAAATGCCCATTTGGACAAGCCAGCTTCATTTTGGAAGAAGGTGATGTGGACTGATGAAACAAAGATGGAGTTATTCCAAGACAAACACTTGCTACCCACAGTAAAATTTGGTGGAGGTTGCATCGTGCTGTGGGGCTGTGTGGCCAGTGCCTCAGTGGCTTTTGGATATATTAGCTAGCCAGATTTTCAAGCCATGTCAAATTGAAAGCTTTGTTACATTGCCTCGCCTGCTATTTCGAGTGCTGCAGCAGACAGACACAAACAACCGATTAGTGTCAGGCTGTATTAACCTTAAAAATAACTTGCTAAAAGATATTAATCTAGCCATGTATTTTTAACTGTCATTTACATTCACAACATGATTATGAAGAAATGGATTTCCTTTCCATTTATGCTACAGCAAAATACAGTCCCATTTTTAGAAGAGGGTTCAGCCCATGCTGCTAATTGTTTGTTCTCAGATGGAACTGCTTTCTTAGGCACTGGAGTATTGACACTTTTTTTCCAAAGGGTTGGGAAATATTGGGCACCATGCAAAGGTCAATTCCGCAGCCAAAGTCCTCAGCAGGAATGCCGAAATCCCGTATGGACCTGTGGACAGTTTTGTGGACACTTGTCGAAACAGTGATTGGACCTTGTCAGTCTAGAAAGGGGGTTACATGAGATGGATGCTAGCACATATTGATACATTATGAGAAAAAGTCCTGAGTTCTGAGGAAAAAGTAATTCAGTTCATTGGATTTTTGAAGGTCATTCATGGTGATGAGGGGCCTTTTGATTGAGAGTCTATGTTGGCCATTGCCTTTATAGAGTCCCACATTTTTTGGGAGTTTATTATCGTGAAATGGTGCTCCAGAGCATATTTCTGTCGCCTCCTTGCTTCCCTCAATAGTTGGTTGAGTTCCTTCTGTACAACTTTCAAATGCATTAGATCACCACTTCTGAAGGCAGCCTTTTTCTGGTTTATGCAGTCTTTTACTTCCTTAGTTATGTAAGGTTTATTATTAGGGTAAACAAAAATATCATTTTTTGTCACCACATTATCCACAAAGAATGATATATAGCTCGTTATAGAGTCAGTGGCTTCATCAATATTTGTATTATGGAATATGATCCAGTATGTAAAGGAAAACATGCTTACAGTTAACTCAGATAACTCTATGTTATTTTCAGACCATACAGTCACTGTTTCGAGCTGTGGTTTACTCTGTTTGAGAAGAGACTTGTATGTGGGAATTAGGTGAATATCTTTTGGTCGGAATTAGCTAGTGGGGGTTTAGATTTACACATTATCCACATTGCCATAACTCTTGTCCAGGGTCTTATTGTCACGTGTTGAACATATAACATACTGATTAAAACTTGGGAGAGATGACTCGAGTTTACAGTGGTTAAAATCACCCTGAATGAAAGCAGATGCTCCAGGGGTGCATTGCAGTTGGTGGTGTACACAGTCTTATATACAGGCAGCCGCTCATGCCGCGTTCCCATACATATACCAAACATATACAGCGCATATTATAATGTTTTCAAACTCCCTTGGGAAAAGGAATGGTCTCATACTCACACAGAGAATTTCAACATCAGGGTTACAGGCAGTTTCTCCAACTGTAAAATGCTTACACCAATTGTCACTCACAAACACACCACCTCCTCTGTCCTTACCTGAGGTTTTGCTTCTATCCACTAGGATGAGTGAAAATCCCTCGACATCGACCAGGGATTTGGGGAAAACTTTATGGAGCCAGGTTTCCATCAGCTCCATAATACTTAATTGTCAATACTCAAAACAAATCCTGGCATTGAAGCGAAGTTCCTTTATTTTGCCCTGAAGTGATCTGGCATTGCAAAGTATCATGGAGGGCAGTGGGCTTCAGTTCCTTCATCGTCTGAATCGCTCCCTAACCCCTGCTCGCCTGCCTTCTCTTCACCTGTGCCATTCAGGTTGAGATTTCACTGCTTCGGGTAGGTCTGTGATCGAGTTAGATTTAACGGTGTAGGGTGGTCTGAATAGCAACAGTGATTCTCTGATATAGGAGATTCGTAGCTAGAAGTCTACGCCATCCCCAAATGTTTGGCATATACTGGGAGGTATGCCGGAACAGTGAGTGATATGAAAAAAAGAACTTGTGCGAGAGTTGCCATAATCCAGTAGGCTCCCCCAGACAAACATGCATTAAGCAGACGAACATACATTAATTAACTAGAGTACTAAATATTAATATAAACAAATAAGCAGCAGGTGTGAAAGCGTGGTGCATGTGAAGCAACGCATAGGGTGCAGAGCAGGCCACGAGATAGTAGCTGTGTCTTAATGTGAAGGCTGCGTCCTTTGAAGGCCACAGACTACGAAGGATGCAGCCTACATGGCCTTCGGAGGCTGCGAATGTAGCCATCATTGGATAACCGATTGAGCAACCAGGTGTTCCCAATTACCGCCTAGCACACGGTGCAAGAGGAGAGCTGCCATCCTACATGAGATTTGTGAAATGTCAAGTAACCATGGAGCCTGAATTGCTAACTATCATTTTTATTTTATTTATGTTATTGGAGGAATTATACACTTTGATATACATTGACATTCTGTCTTTTATTTTCAAGGTTTTATCATAATACCAAACTTATGACATCATCGTTAGTATTTCTAGCAGAATACAGCTCCAAAAAGAAGCAAAGTGAGAGGCAGGTCCAATGGGTTTACAAGTTTTAACCCTGTTGTTTTTACACAGTTGAAGCATGAAAATAAAAAAACAATAAAAAACAGAAAAACATACATTTATATGTGAATTCCTCAGCCACCACGCTAATCACACCAGATATTTTCTTTGCATAGTCACCAGTGCGCTATGAATTCTAGGGAAGGGTCAGATGCGAAGTGTCCTTTTTTGTATCCTTCATTTGCCTGAGAAAATGATGAGCGCATTTGGCGTTGCATTTAAATGACATTCCAATCTGGGGACACCCTTCGTCGTGCCGCGGTGATGAATGCAGCCTTCAAAGGGTGCAGAGTTTGAATTGAGACAGCCTTGGTCGGCCTACAAATACGGCCTTCGGAGGATGCAGCCTACACATTAAGACACAGCTCACGTGTAAAAAGTTAAAAATTGTTAAACTTTTTTGCTGAAGCGAAGGTACGTCAACCAATCATGACACATCACACTGTGTTTACCAGCTCATCTGCACTGAATGTACAACGAATGTGGCTACATTTTGTTCCAAATGTGGCTATATTTTTTGTTCTATCAAAAAAGTAAGGAAACATAGTGTCTGGCTACCCTATTGCACAATAATACTTTACATTTGTAATGATATCCCAACAAATGAAACCAGTCACAGCGACAGCTTGCTTTTTACCCAGGGCTATTGATTGTCGATGTTCTAATTGGCTAAAGTTAGCTACATTTTGCTAGAACTACTCGCCATATAGCGTCTAGAAAGAAACGCGCCAACAGAATCAAACTAACTTGATTACTTAATCCATGTGAATTTATCAAGTGTATATCAGCGATACTCAAGTGATTGATTGCCTTTTCCCACAAAACGCCCATAAAGCGACGAGATCTAGGCTGGACAGCATTGCGATGTATTAAATTTTGCTTTCCTCAAAACCACGGGGGATGATGGTCCCGCGGTGCAGCATTGCAAAAACCACGTTAACAGTGCTATGACGGTACACTCTTGGAAAGCATCCGGTGTAGTTTCGCGGAAAGAGGCTGCTTGAGAGGAGGCAAGACTGACTATGTGTGTGGGTAGGCACTGCAAGCAGTCTGTGTAGGCGAGGAGGCAGAACTCTTTGTGTAGCTACTCTATCACAGAATGATGTGGATACAGACACAGCTAGCAGTAGTAGTATTACCAAATGAGGATGTTTCTTCACTGCAAGTATAGATCAGAGATGCTAAAAAATCTCTGACCTAGAGTCCAAGTCAACTCTCAAGTTTATCGTGCTTATAATGAGTGTTGTAACACTTGTGCATTCCATCCAGGCTGCTTAGAACACTACATAGCTATAAGGAATTCAAAGCATGTAATATGTTACTATGATTCCTTTATTAGAATACAGTATCAGCTTTGATTATTTGTTTGGTATATAATCACTGTAAACAGGCTATTTTTATGACAAAAAACACCAGGAATGCTTTACTTTAAAGTGAATAACTCTATTTTGCCTTGTAACATGGACATACAGTACAGTTCAGACCAAATATTGAGGTACTAAAGAAGAAAGAACTTGCTTGTCTATTGCTGAATCATAATGACAGACCTTGCCTCCTATTGTGCAGGCTCTGTGGGGCCATAAGAACTTAATACAGAAAATGTTATACTGCACCATGCCATAATTAACATCCTCCCAATTAGTGCAAACTGCAAAATATCACATTGTAGCTGCAAAACACAAGGTTCTGAGAGAAGAATTAGAAAGATTCTTATAGACAGTTGCTCTAAAATTATTAGCAATAATTTATGGTAAGTCAACACATCCCCCAGACTCTCAAACCCAGTGTAACGTTAACTACACTGAACAAAAACATAAACAATACACTTTTGTTTTTGCCCCTATTTATCATATGCTGAACTCAAATAATACTTCTATGTACACAAAAAGCCTATTTCTCTCAAATAGGGTCCACAAATCTGTATAAGTCTGTGTTAGTGAGCACTTCTCCTTTTCCAAGATAATTTATCAACCTCACAGTTGTGGCATATCAAGATTCTGATTAGACAGCATGGTTATTGCACAGGTGTGCCTTAGGCTGGCCACAATAAAAGGCCACTCTAAAATGTGCATTGTCATCACACAGCACAATGCCACAAATGTCGCAGGTTTTGAGGGAGCGAAACTGACAACTCCCACTCAGTGATTTAAAGCCACATTAAAAGTTAATGGTAAAAAGGTTATAAACTATAAAACAAACCTGTAGGAATTGTTTTTTTGTATTAATTGTTTATGGCTGTGGGAATCGTCTGATTGGCTTTCAGAGATCCAACCCAATAAGCAAAATACTATATGTATTTTCAATCTTTAGATCACAGGTTTTATTATTAAGAGTAATTATTCCTGTCCCCATTACCTAGCTTATTCTGCATCTCTTCCTTCATGGTAGGTTGGGATTCGCTATATGTGGGCCTACAAGGGGAGCTGTAATGTCCACTTCATGACCTGCACCGGAGCAGATTGTGGTTCCAGTACCTACACCACAACTAGGCTGGACCCCCAATATGACACCATTGATGACTGGTGTCAGACAGAAGTTTTGGAGACCAGAATCCAACCTGGCAACCATCCATTTAGTTTAAGGTATGTAACTAATGTCATAAAAACTACTATTTTAGTAAACCTTCAGATAGGCACACTTTTTTTTGCACCATTTAGCAGAGAATGTATAACATTCAGATTTTAATTTATGGTTTACATTCTCACTCAGTGTTGCCATGTCCGCGGTTTACTAGCCAAATTGGGCGATTTTTTAATCAATTTGGCGGTAGAAAATATATTGGTCGCGGGTTGCGGTTTTTTGGGCTATTTTTGAACAACCACAGCTGCAGCATTTTCCTTTAAATAAATAAACGTGACCAAGGCTGTATGTCGCAGCCTGTGCCAGGTGTGGGAGGAGCTACTG
>JACXGM010040012.1:0-10438 GCA_016801145.1 Umbra pygmaea
TTGAGGAGGGGTGATACATGACTTGAGGAGGGGTGACACTTGACTTGAGGAGGGGTGACACCTGAATTGAGGAGGGGTGATACATGACTTGAGGAGGGGTGACACCTGACATGAGAAGGGGTGATACTTCACTTGAGGAGGGGTGAGAAGTAGGGTTGCAGGGTTGAGACATGACCAAGGGAGAGGTGGGAACCAGAGATGAGGAGTGATTCTGTACCTAATATGTATTCCGTACTCATGAGTTCTTGCGTGAGTCAGTAAATCGCGCGAGTCAGCCAGCACGTTGTCATAAGTGGTTCTGTAAGCAGCCAGGCGAGTGAAGTCTCTCCTCGAGTCAGGGTGAAGCAAATCCACAACAAAAGCCATTCTTTCACTTCTGAAATAACATACAATGTTATTTGGTGTATAAATGTTGTATATTAAAATGCAATTAGATCGAGCAGACAGTCCGAAACCAAATTAGGTAGAAAGATTTTAAAAATGAATTTATTCTCGGGCATTTCTCCGTTCCTGTTTCTATGTCTACCTTGAAAGCCTATATGCTTAGGCTACAGTACAGTAAGACTTGACAGGGTAAAGCAAATCCACAACAAAAGCACTACTATAATTTAAATAGTTGTTTCGTTTGCGTATTTTTTGCACATTTTTCATGTTTGTTCCATTTGATTGTTTTTGTATATATTTTACTGTTGTTGTATCATTGTTCTAGTACATTTAGTATTTTTGTTGCTTTTTTGTATTTGTGATTTGTTGTATGCTTGGTCAATCTTTAATTGATTGGCAAATTTACCATTTATTTTCGTCTATTTTCATTGCCTATGCGTGGCTTAATGTTGTGTTTTTTTCATGTGTGCCTTTAAAAAAATGCTTGTTACTACTCTCTGAAATAGTGAATCTGCACCGTGTGAATCCACAGAAATGTATACTACGTTAGTGGTTAGAGAGAAGAGGCTAGGACTGAGTTTCCTTGGGGATTTATCAATACTGACTCAAGTGACTCAAGTGACTCGTACAACCCGGATCAGTTTAGTAAATGACTCAGAATAACCCGAATCCTTAAAATGAATCGAGTTTGCCAGGCCTACTACATTCTGATTTGGTAGCGCAGAATTTCCGGAGTTCGTAGTAGGTCGCTGATTTGTCGAGATGTTTGGTATTGTTCTGTAATTGGCTGATGCAGTTCCGGTTGTATTTCCAGCACGGTCAGTTCCATCTGTAATCATCTTCCGGACAACAATTCGCATTAACATGGCTGCCCAAGCAATGAGATCTGTGGTTTTCGTGACTGGAAACGCAAAGAAACTAGAAGAGGTGGATGCATGCTTCAGAGTTATTCTTATTTTCTATAGAGACAGTCCAGGTTTCAGATGACCTGTGTTGGCTCCAGTCAGTCCTTAAAGGAAAATCGTTTTGGACAGGGGGAAATACTGACCAGGATAAAGATCACCCCATTACAGATCGAGTGGTTTAGATTTTGCTATAGAAATACTTTAATGCCATCACAACTGACTGATATAATTTGTCAAAACAGGTGATTCAGATCTTAGGAGATGCGTTTCCATATAAACTAGTGTCCCAGAAGATTGACTGTGAGTACACTTTATTAGATTAAATGAAATGTTGACACCTAATTATAAATATAAATCTTTGCAGTTTTGTTTTCATGTGGGATTACATTTTTGTGTTTCTCAGTGCCTGAATACCAGGGAGAACCTGATGACATTTCCATTCTGAAGTGTAAAGAGGCAGCAAAACAGGTGTGCCTTTGTGGGACTATTACTGTGGTGTTCTTAAATATCTAGGGTCATTCATACATCCAGTAGGTTGACTGGTCTGTTTGTGAACATTTTCTTAGGTTGATGGGCCAGTCATAGTGGAGGACACCTGTCTGTGTTTCAGAGCACTGGGAGACCTACCAGGACCCTACATGTGAGTACTGCCCTAAGCCACTGTAGAACCTGTAGGATCACTGTCTGACTCTGACTCACTACTGTTTCACAATTAATTGGTTTAAAATTCATATATTTATTTGGCTCTAATAGAAAGTGGTTTCTGGATAAACTGAAGCCAGAAGGTAACTGGTCACGAGTCATTTTCATTATTATAAGTATTATAATTTTAACTGTGTTATCATCCTGTGTAATGGTGGTGTGTCCAACACTCCAGGGCTGTATAAGATGCTGGCTGGGTTTGAGGACAAGTCAGCTTGGGCCCTGTGTACCTTTGCCTTCTGTCCTGGGAAAGAGCAGCCAGTACAGCTCTTCAGAGGGATTAGTGAGGTCTGGACACATGGATCTCTTTGTTACACACATACATACACACCAAACATGCAGAGAATGTCTTCAGGCTTGCTGTAAAAATGTGCCCTCTGCTTGAAATTTACAGGGCCGTATTGTCGAGCCTAGAGGCCCCAGAGACTTTGGATGGGACCCCTGTTTCCAACCAGATGGATTTGACAAAACGTAAGCGTGACTTATTTCACTAGCAGACTGTCACACTATATCACTCAGTTTTTTACCACTAGGGGTCAGCATACATACAATATTTTAACCATTGTGATTTCTCCAAGTTGAACAGATCCATTCTTGCTGTTTGTATTCAACTCTCAATCTATATCTGTAGTTATGCTGAGCTGCCTAAGGAGGTGAAAAACACCATTTCTCATCGGTACAGAGCTTTAACAGCCATGTCTGAACACTTTACATCTCAAGCCCATGACAACGGCATACCGGAAAGCAAGAAGAAGAAACATGATGAGTAATAACTGGTCCGTGATAGAGCACCATCTTTTTAATTCCTGCGGGGATACAAATTATATGACCCAGTGGTAGTGGTTAGGGGGATTTTCTAATTGTCCCAGTGATTCAGCCAATCAGAAGCATTTTGCCTGCTAGACGGTTCCCCCCTGGTCAGCACAAGCTCATCTGTCAGCGTTTCAGACAACACACTGGGTCATTTACCTGAATTATTTTCTGAATTGTTTTTGCCCAGAAATAAATATTTTGTTTCACTTGTGTTGAACATTGACTTTTCTGAAGTGCATCTTCCACCTCAATCCTGATTCTTGGTGTTCTCAAGCCTGATTCTTTTTGGTTTTCTCAATCCAGATTGTGTGACATGTCTGGTTTAAACCTAGAGCAGCAGTTCCCAAACCAGGGGGTGGGATTGGGAATACATGGGGTTACCTGACATGAAAACGGAGTAACGTGAGAATGTGACCACTCCTCGTGACTTTGAGAAGATCCTAAGCGACATGCAAGTGCACTCAGAATCGTCACATAAATAATGTGTAACTGACTCACACAGCACCATATTAAAAGAAGGCATTGTTCAGTTATTAATAATAAAAAATAGAAAAAAATACTATAATATTGTTTTGCAATTGATTATCACATGGTTGGGGGTCACAAACAGATTTCAAAATGGGGTTGTGATCCAACAAAATTTGGGAACCTCTGCCCCAGAGGAATGTATAATAAACTGCAGACATTATGTACTCCTATGTTACCTGTATATTTCTTTATAACCAAGAAATTATCAGGGTTTTCTTCTATTAAACAAGGTTTGGTGGATGTATAGGAGCTAGTTATTGACCACCATGGATGATGTTCAGTTTTTTAAATTTAAGGCTGAATATAATAATTATCAATTTGGGGTTTTAATTGTGCTATTGGTAGAATTTGAGCCATAATGAAACAAACATTCTCTTTCAAGTGACCAGCTGCAAATGCTGTAAAAACTATTTCTTGATATTTATGTGTTTTTAATGTGTTTGATCATGGTAAAGCCACATTTTCAGAAGCCACTAATTCATTGCCCAAAACGTGAGACCATTAGCTCATCCATTTTAAAGATGGATTGTCACAAGCCCATTGACAAACACTCTGGAAATTGTAATGTCCTAATTGCAATGCCTGCACTACATAGTGTTGGAAATCATTGTCCCATCTAAACTGCTTTATCCAATATATTGAATATCATAAAATTGCATGGTCTACAGTTTTTGGAAACTGGTCACTTAAAGAAAAAATAGATCTGCTTTTATTCTGTGTAATTCTACACGTACTGCACCTTTAAAGCACTAATGAATGGCAAAGTTGCTCCATCAGTCTAGACAGCATTCACATTAAAAAGGGAATATTCTGCCTTATTTGAAAATTAACTTTAAGTTTTGTTTTTGGACTTGGTAGCGCTTTTTTCACTACATATTGATTCAAGCCCTTTTAAGAGTCTCATCCTCCTGGGAGAAGTCACATATTTATATAAAATAAAGTCAATATTATTTAGAATATATAACCTTTATTAGAACTCAATATTAATTTGATTTGTACATAATTTATTATATAGAGAAGTACAATGCACAGGAACATGCAATATTTCAACACATGCTAAGATGGTAGCAGCAAGTTTGACTCTAAAGCTGTTTCCTACAGAGGCAAAGAGACACTATGTACAGAACGAACAGGTTAGTGTTATACACTACATTTTCTATGACAACCAATGGTACGAAGGAGGTAGAACTGCTTGTTTTATCTTGACCCCTCTTTTCCACCTCAACACTATAAATCAACACACAACACGGATCACTAAACAGTAGAAAAATAATTAATCTATAAAAATGATTGTGGGCCGTGACACGGCGTAATACTTCCAACTGAAACCATGAGGGGATTATTTCACGAAGCTTCATCTACATCATTGCTGTGGCCCTTTCAGCTACCTCCAGAACATACACATTGATGAATATGGTGAAGAACCAAACCACTAACTACCGTGCTAGCTGTTTGAAAGCTGTCAGTCTTTTATGGACAGGGAAAAGTGTCTTTGGTTTCTGACGAGAAGCAGGGGCGTAAATGCAATTTCTGGGCCCCATGAAAGAAAACATGCATCGCCCCACCAATATAATAAATCATACATTATTTAATTTCCATGGCCCTCTTAGGGCCCCCCTGAACCGTCACCTCTTTTCACACCTATACCACACAGCTGATGAGATGCCTTCTTAGTTCTGTTACTGGAGGCCCAGCCTGACATCATAGGAGACCATGTGAAAGTTGTCCCAGGCGTAGAGCTTCCTCTGGGCAGGGTTGTAGTCCACCATGCTGTTGTAGCGGTACTTATTCTTGAAAGGTAGAGACACCTTCTTTCCCTGACCGGTAGCTGTGTCAAACAGGAAGTTGATTGTTGTTTCCGGAGAACTGTAGCTGGCCAGCGTGTAAAGACGTCCGCAGATGACGAAGGAGTTGGCCACACTGTTCTTCCTAATGCTGGTCTCCCAGCTCCCTTTCACCTCCAGGCTGTTGGGATCCAGCTTACTAACCACGATGGCTCCTCTGGCCTTGTTTGTGCTGTAGATGGCCCAAAGTCCCTGCTCATCCACCCCGAGGTCAATGTCGGTGTAACCGCCCCAGGAGTAGGGGAACTGGCCGTGGAAGCCAGCGTGGGGCAGGTCTCGGCGGGCGGCAATGCTCTCAGTCGCCAGGTCGTACCTCAATAGAGTGCGGCTGCGACGGCGTTGGTAATACAGAGAACCACGATAAAGGGTTGCTCCTGTACTCTCCACGGGTTCTGGCAACAGCAGCACCTTGTGGTGGATAATGATAACACAGTCTGGTCAATAATTTATATCAGGGATCGCCAGCCCTGGTTCTGGAGAGTTTCTGTTCAAATTCTTTTCACTCCAGCCCTATTTCAGCACACCTGATTCTAATAATTATCTGGGTGATAAGCAGAATGAAGCTACATTATTTGCAGTTGGAGTGAAAACCTACAAAATGGTAGCTCTCCAAGTCCAGGGTTGGAGATGCCTGCTTTACATTTTATTGTTAATTAACATCTCCTTCTAGTGTTTGGGTAAATGTAGTCTGAGCCTAGACCTGTGGATGAAGTTAGCATGTATGGTTTGTTCTGTGGTAATCCGCCAGTTACTTACCTTGGAGGGGAAGCCTTTAGAGAGCTGGTCCATATCTTCATATCCAAACAGCTGCTTGACCTCCGTTCCGACTGTATCGATGCGCCACACCATATTTGCTCCATATGGGGGCACGGCCTTTGGGTCCTGCATCCACACGCCATATTTACCGGCTATACTATCAGCCTTACGATGGGACACTGGTTCACCAACTGCTATCAGTTCTCCACAGCCTGTGGGGGGGATGGTAAATGTTAAGGTTATGATGTTAGACTGTAGATTTATTTTGAATTAGTTTTGTCCAATTATCTCTCTGACCCTGCCTTGTCAGCAACTGCACAACTCCCTGGACAGATGAAAGACGGTGAAGGGCATGCACGTTTCATTATATCACATGTTGTTGAGCCGGATGGTTCTTTTCGGACTACACATCCAACACGGGAGCCTTTAGTCAGATCATGTGTGGGATGATTACACTCCAGCTAGACTTCCGTGATTGAAATTACAGGCGCCAGATCTGCACACAAGGAGGCAATGGAGAGCAACGTGGATAGGTAAATAATACGACTTATCTATTCCAAATTCCGGGCACCGCTATGCTAATTTGCGCTGCCTCGTGCTGGAGGTTCCGGGCAAACTCTAAGAAGTCATAGTCACGCTCTAACCACTATCATGACGTAGCTTGTCCTACGTCCTGCAAGGCAGCAACTTAGCCCACTACGTTACTTGGACCCCCGTCTCAATTCTAATCTTCGTTATGACAGTTCAATGCAAAAATCATTTTGTGGAATTTGTAGTTCAAAATGTATGTCTATGCTGCCTCTGTGTTTCAAAACTGCCACCGCAATATTGATGTTGGAGCACGTAAAAACAGTGCTTCTACGTAACCCAAGGGAGGGCTTCTGTATAATGTACACTCCTTTCAAGATGTGCGAGGTGGTTCCTTCTCCAAGGTTTCATTGGAAGAATGTGGCATCGGGAGTTGATTCACATTGTGGCCAAAGACACAGACATGGGGTATATTCTTGTAGTGCAGTGATAAGAACCCAAAAATAAATATTTATATTAGTTTATTTGTTTTTGTGCTGGAACAAGCATGTTTAAAATGGGGCAAGACCAAACTAAAATCGAGGGTGAGGTACTCATTAAAAGCGGAAATTTCACAGACAGAGCTTGTATTTTAAATTAGCTAATTGTTTTGTGAGGAAAATTTTGCTTGTTTCTACCCTAAACCATACCCTACATTTAACCCTTTCCTAACCTTAACCCTCAATTTTAAACTTCAATTAAATGATTCATAGGATATAAGCTCTGCCAACCTTATTAATTCAGTCTTCATGGCAGATCAGACTGTCTGCCTCCAAATAATCTGAATACTTAAAACTTCAGATAAAAGGAGCACAGAGACAGGAAGAGCAAAGTGTGTGCACAGATTATCTGCAGGACATAATTGTGTTCCTTACATGGTTGGAGGGAAGAAATCATGGCTGCTGAAAGGTGTGAAGGATTGTCATTTCCCTCCAAAGACACAGATGGTGACTCTACAGCATGTTGATGTGACATCTTTGCTAACTACCAAGCCTCTTTTGTGTGTGTGTGTGTGTGTGTGTGTGTGTGTGTGTGTGTGTGTGTGTGTGTGTGTGTGTGTGTGTGTGTGTGTGTGTGTGTGTGTGTGTGTGTGTGTGTGTGTGTGTGTGTGTGCATGTGTGCATGTGTGTGTGCGTGTATGTGTGTATCAGTGGCGGTCAGTGAATCTCAATTGAGCCGGACGTATTAATGTCTGGACTGGGGGAAACGGAACGGAATCACACATTGGGTTTGGTGCATTACGCACCATTCCATTCGCTTTGGTCCCGAACATAACATCAGCCCGTGCTCTCCAATTACGATTCACTGACCGCGGCCGGTGTGTATGATCCAGTTATGTGTATGTGTGTACAGCCGTCGTTAGGTGTGATCAAATCAACTATTTGTAATTGAATTATGGAATATGAAAAGTATGGTAAAGGGAATTTACTGCTGATGATCCGAAGCAAACCACCTCATCTGTGAAGTAAAGTGGGGGTAGTGTTATGGCATGGGCATGTATGGCTTTCAATGGAACTGGAAAATCAGCAGGAAGAATTCTGAAATGCTTACGGCTGTATTATCTGCTAAGATTCATCTAAATGCTTAACAACCCATTGGATGGTGCCTCACAGTGCAGATGGACAATGACTCAAAACATACTGCAAAAGCAACTCCACATTATTTTGAGGCAAAGAAGTGGAATGTCTTTCAATGGCAAAGTCAATCACCTGACCTGAATCCAAGTGACAATGCAACTCATTTGCTGAAGGCAAACATCCTGAAGAACCAGCAGGAACTGAAGACAGCTACAGTAAAGGCCTGGCAGAGCATCACCAGGGACAAAACCCAGCGTCTTTCCCCTATATTGGCCTCTGGATGTTTATTTTGTTAACATTCTTTTTTAAATAAGTCATAACAGGAATGGAAGTGAGCCGGTTCTGTCTCATGGTAAAAGCTATAAATGAAAAACACATGTAGTCATAGGTGTAGCGTTAGGACAGGCAAGGCAGGAAAATGCCTGTTGCCCCAACACTCTAGGGGGCCCCCCGAGGGGAGACCAAATAGAATCCATAGCATTGACAGCAGCATCGGAAAAAAAATCCCTGAATTGCCAGATTTCTTGCCTAGGGCCCATTCAGACTATAGAATCACCTTTGCATGTAGTCCCACATGCTCGTGTTGGTATTTGCCCAAGTGTTGCTTTGAAACTCAGGGGGATTCCGGCTCCCCTTGCTCAAGTATTATTAGCAGCATTTGTTTTGGGTCCGTCAGCAGGAGGGAAGTGTCGTGTTTGCAGGGTCAGGGGTGCAGGGGTGGAGTGGGTGTACTGTAGGTACTGTTTGGACCGCAAACTATTTGAAATGTACACATGTGTGTTCAGGAAATGTATGTGACCAAGACCAATGTGTGTTCAGAATAACAGCATGTTCAGGACCACTGTGTGTTCAGAATAACAGCATGTTCAGGACCACTGTGTGTTTAGAATAAGTTTGTGTTAATGATAACTCTGTGTTCAGAATAATTGTGTTCAGAATATCTGTGTGTTCAGGACAAATTAGTGTTCACGATAACTGTGTGTAGGATAACTGTTTGTTCAGGACCAATGTGTGTTTAAGTGTGTGTTCATGATAACTGTGTGTTCAGGACAATTGAGTGTGTTCAAGATAACTGTGTGTTCAAGATAACTGTGTGTAGGATAACTGTTTGTTCAGGACCAATGTGTGTTTAAGTGTGTGTTCATGATAACTGTGTGTTCAGGATAACTGTTTTCAGGACCACTGTTGTGTTCAGGATAACTGTGTGTTCAGGATAATTATGTTCACGATAACTGTGTGTTTAGGATAACCCAGTGTTTAAGATAACTATGTGTTCAAGACAACTGAATGTTCAGGAAAACTGTATGTGTGATAAATGTGTTCAGGACAACTGAGTGTTCAGGATAACCCTTTGTTCAGGATATATGTGTTTTCAGGATAACTCTTGTTCAGGTCCACGGTGTGTTAAGGACCACTGTATGTTCAGGATAACTATGTTCAGGATAATTGTGTGTTCAGGATGACTGTATGTAGAATATAACTAAGTGTTCAGGTCAATTGTGCGTTTTTTCTGGTAAAATATGTTCAGGATAACTGTGTGTTCAGGCAAGATATGGGTTCAGGATAACTTTTGTTCAGGATAACTGAGTGTTCAGGATATCTGAGTGTTCAGGACCACTGTGTGTTCAGAACCATTTTGAGTTCAGGACAACTGTGTGTTCATGATAATTCTGTTTTTACGACCACTGTGTGTTTAGGATAAATGTGTTTAGGATAAATATGTTTAGGATGACTGTGTGTTCAGGATAACTTTGTTCAGGATAAATGTGTTTTAGGACAACTGAGTGTTCAGGATAACTGTGTGTGTTCAAGACCATTGTGTGTTCAAGATAACTGTGTGTTCAGGAAAACTGTGTGTTCAAGACAACTGTGTTCAAGATATCTGAGTGTTTAAGATATCTGAGTGTTTAAGGTATCTGAGTGTTCAGGACAACTGTGTGTTTTAGACCATTTAGGATAAGCCCAGTGGTCAGGATGAATGTGTGTTCAGGATAACTGTGTTTAAGACCATTTAGGATAATCCAGTGTTCAGGATAACTGTGTTTAAGACCATTTAGGATAACCCAGTGTTCAGGATAAATGTGTGTTCAGGATAACTGAGTGTTCAGGACCATTTAGGATAATCCAGTGTTCAGGATAACTGTGTTTAAAACCATTTAGGATAACCCAGTGTTTAGGATAAATGTGTGTTCAGGACAATTGAGTGTTCAGGATAAATGTGTGTTCAGGACAACTGTGTTCAGGATAACTGTGTGTTCAGGATAACTGTGTGTTCAGGACAACTGTGTGTTCAGGACAACTGTGTTCAGGATAAATGTGTGTTCAGGATAACTGTGTGTTCAGGATAACTGTGTGTTCAGGA
>JACXGM010040013.1:0-10434 GCA_016801145.1 Umbra pygmaea
GAAGAGAGTTCCCGTCTATGTAGTTTGGCTAATCTTGTAAAAGTGTGTAAGTATTTCACCATTGCAATTTTTTCACTGCAATATGTGGGTGACTAAATATTACAGCTGCTGATGTTCTACCAGTTGGATATTCTAATTTGTAAAATTACAATCTTGAAGTGACTGTCAGTGTGGTATGAAAGCTGTAAACACTCAAAAGATGTTTTCGGCCACATTTCCTTATGAAGGTATGCAAATGTGACTAATTTCATGATTTAAAAGTGGCTCAACTTAAAATGTGATGATTGGCTGTGATGGTCGACTTACAAAATACATGTTAAACAGAGTTGAATGAAATTTATTGGGACAACCTAAAAATCACATGTTGAACAATTATTTATTTTACGTTGGGTAAGCATAAAAATATAGGTGTGAGACATTACTCAATTTCTTTTAAGTTGGATCAATTATATATTTTGTGATGAGGTTAAGGTGCAGAGGTAGTGTTTGTTGGATTGTGTGGCCCCGGGTTGCCGGAATGGACATTTGGGCCGATGGCCTCACAAGGGCGGCAACACCGAATTTTACAACGAGTAGGAAAGAGATGAGTCATGTCAGCTTATCTGTTCTTTCTAGCGTATTTAGTGGCTACGGTACTTAGAAATCTGCAAAAAATACATTTTGCACTTCCTAGTAAGTGTATTTCCTTTTCTGTTGCAATACATTTTCGAAATGAATGTATAAACATGAGAAAGCATGGGGTTTAAACGATCTGGAATAAAAGCATAGCTCTGTATGCAATCCAGGTTCATTATGGGAAACAGATAATTTATCTATTGCCGTGCATGGAACAATTTGTTGAGCCAAATCATGTTTTTGCATCATACAACTAAAAAAGATAGTAGTGGAAACTACTAGTGGAAATGGTTAGTGTAGAGCCCTGCAATCTGTCCAGTTAGGAAGCATAAGCAATTTTGAATCAATGTCACCTGTTTTGGTGTAAATGAAAGTGACAACAGGTGCACTGGTAAGGAAAGAGAAAGACGACCCTCGAAAATGTTATGGTTTTGTAGGTGGTGGCCACTGACATTTGCTTTCTCCTCATCCTTCCTGACTGATTATTCTTAATTTTTGCGTTTTGCTAGTGTCCTTGTCTACAGGTAGCATGAGGCAGTACCTGCAGGCCATTCAGGTTGAACATCCATATGTGCCATTGCAATAAGGTTTGCTGTGTCCCCCAGTACAGTCTCTAGAGCATGGAAGACATACCAGGAGACAGGTGAGGAGACCTGAACAGAGAATTATAGAAGGGCATCAACCCAGCAGCAAAACTGATATCTGCTTCTTTGTGTGAGCAGGAACACGAGGAGCACTAACAGAGCCCTACATAATGATCTCCAGTGGATTACTGGTGTCAGAAACACACTCCATGAGGGCTCGACATCCTCTAGTGGGTCCTGTGCTCACAGCCCAGCACCATGTAGCTCGATTGGCATTCGCCAGAGGACACCAGAATTGGCAGGTCTGCCATTGGCACCCCATTCTCTTCACAGATGAGCATGTGATACTTGAAAGAGCCGGAGATGCCTTGGTGAACTCTACGCTGCCTGCAACATCCTACAGCATGACTGGTTTTGGCGGTGGGTCAGTGATGGTCTGGGGAGGCATATCCTTGGAGGGTCGCACAGATTTCCTCATGCTAGTCAATGGTACCCTGACTGCTGTTAGGTTCCGGGATGACATCCTCAGACCTTATGCTGGTGCACACTGGGTTTTTCCTGGTGCAGGACAATGCCTTGCCTCATGTGGCCAGAGTGTGTAGGCAGTTACTGGATGATGAAGACATTGATGTCATTGACTGGCCCTCATGTTCCCCAGACTTGAATCCAATTGAGAACCTCTGGGACATTATGTATCGGTGCATCCGATGCTGCGAAGTAGTTCCACGTACTGACTGTTCAGGAGCTCACTGATGCCCTGATCCTGGTCTGGGAGGTGGTCACCCAGGACACCATCTGCTGTCTCATCAGGAGAATGCCCAGACATTTTTAGCAGTGCATACAGGCACGTAAGTGTCATACACACTACTGAGTCACATTACGTGAACAGCCTGTGATTTCAAATGTTTACTTTGATATTCAATTAATTAAAACTATAGGTAACTCTTTTTGTAGAATGCTTTGCAGAAGGTTTACCTATTGAAATTCAGATGCTTATGTGAATCAGTGTGGAGCATACCATTTAACTAATGAAGATTTTGAAATAAATAATGGTAACAGTGTATTTAAGTTATTTAATTATTTTAAACAAAAATTGGTAACTTAATCCAATGTATTGCAATTCAAATATTAGTAATAGGACAAAGTCATTACAGTATTGAGACCAATACATTTCATCAAATAGTATATGCTTGTTTTAGCACTGAAAATAAACACCAAGCAAGGGCAACAACAGAGAGGAATGTCATCATCTGCTTCTGAGAGTGGCACTGAAATAGCTGGCAATTATACACGTCAACAGAGAGAAGTAGGCGAACAACATGCTCTCAATTTGTATTGAATCAGCCACTGACATTGATTGAGAAAATTAGTGTTTCAAGAATGTAATTACCTATTTGGTTGTGATCATTGATCTAAATTTTAATGTGTTTAAAATCAAGTGTTTCTAAAACCATGGAATTGACCTGAACTTGGATCATACCAATGAGAACATAATGTTTTGTTTCTACATTTGCCATGACATATCTCGATAAATAATACTGAAATAAATATGTTGGTTATAATGTAGGAAACGTGCGTTGAAAAGGTAAATTGTAGTGACCTTCCAGTAAACAAGATGAGAAGGCATGAAATCACGGCTGCAGCAAATAATTTCTATCAATGCTACCTTTATTTATGTAATGATATCAGATTACACTTCACTGATTAATATTTGTTCCCTTCTCTATGCGTTTCACAAACACAAAATGACAATTTATTATATATATATAAGTGTGTGTGTTTGTGTATATGTGTGTGTGTATACACATATACACACACACACCAGCCATAACATTATGACCACCTGCCTAATATTGTGTAGGTTGCCACCAAAACAGCCCTGATCCATTGAGGCATTGAGTCCACTAGACCTCTGAAGGAAGACATTAGCAGCAGATACTTTAAGTCCTGTAAATTGCAAGGTGGGGCCTCCATGGATCTGACTTTTTTGTCCATCACATCCCATAGATGCTTAATTGTATTGAGATCTGGGGAATTTGGAGGACAAGTCAACACCTTGAACTTGTTGTGTTACTTAAACCATTACTGAACCATTTTTGCTTTGTGGAGAGGGCATTGTCCTGCTGAGGCCAGGCCTATCAGGGAACACTGTTTCAAAGAAAGGGAGTACATGGTCTGCTACAATGCTTAGGTAGGTGGTACACAACATCCACATGGTTTCCCAGCACAACATTTTCCAAAGCATCACACTGTCTACGCCTGGCATGCCTTCTTCCTCTAGTGCATCCTGGTGCCGTGTGATCCCCAGGTACAGTAAGCAACCAAACACACCTATCCATCCACAGGCTGTAAAAGAAAATGTGATTCATTGGACCAGGCCACCTTCTTCCATTGCTCCGTGGTCCAGTTCTGATACTCACGTTCCCATTGTAGGCACTTTCAGCAGTGGTCTGCGGTTACACAGCCCCATATGCAACAAAATGCAATGCAATGTGTGTTCTAACACCTTTCTATCAGAACCAACCTTTTTCAGGCTTTTTCAGCAATTTGAGCTACTGTAGTTTGTCCATTGGTCTACAAGCTACTTTTGGTCATTAGCCAGAAAGTGTTACTCCAAGAATGGTGGTTCAAACTAATTACCTGATTGAGTGAGCAGTTAATGGAGATAGATTTGCTTCAAAATTATTGCAAATGTGCAGACTCACAAATATAAGACTCACTCACAAAAGTCACAAATATATTCTACAATTTGATAATTGAAAACACAATGCACAAATAAAAGTAACATCCACAAGCAAATTTCTCATCTTCAAATATGAAACACGATCCACACATATAATTCACTATCCACAAAAAACTATTTGTGAATTTTGTGGATCATTATATAAAATTATTTTCTGTCTTTATTTTTCTACATGAAAGAACCCTAAAAGGCTTATATTGAGATTGAGGGTGCACTTCAAGTCATGTTGCTTAGGGGCCGACAACATATGTCTAAAATTTTAGAATGATTGAGTGAACAGCAAATGAGCTGTATTGTTATTTGTATATTTTTAGAAAAAATGCACCGTGATGACGTTTACATCCGGGTCGTAAGACGAACAACAAATCATTTCATAAATGATCTCTGTCAATATTTAGTTAAAATTGTTAATCTTGCACATTTCTAAGATCTCTGTTTCATAAGGATGACGTATATGCCGAAATTGCTAAGTTGTTTGACAGCTTTCACATCCGTCCTTTGTTCAGAAGTGCAGGCCCACGGTTCAAATATACAAAGTTCTTAATTTATTTATGGATACATTCGGTAATGGTCCGGTCAAGAAATTGCAATTTTCAAATAACAAGATTGATTTTACCTGGGAAACTATGCTTAATGTCATTACTGGGACACTTTGATGACCAAAAAGAAGGATATGACTGTAAGTACTATATTTCTTAAGTACAATATGTTATTTTCTCAATGTGGTTTCCAATATTTCCTAAGTAAAATGTCATTGTTTTCAAGACGCGTACCAGACATTATGTGGTTGTAATGTTGTGAATTTTTTAGCTGCACTAAAATCAAGATATTTGCTAGAACCCCAAGATTCTAAGCTTTAAGGACATATAATACATTTATATAACCTAAAAAATGAGTGTGTTAGACGTGTTTCTAGTCGACACTTATATGCGTAGCTGAAACTCGCAGTCGTAAATTTGTGAATTTTACAGGCACACTAAAACTGAGATTTGTTCTAGAACCCCAAGATCCTAAGCTAAGATAAGACTTATGTATATACACTCACCTAAATGATTATTAGGAACACCCGTTCAATTTCTCCTTAATACAATGATTTACTCAACCAATCACATGGCAGTTGCTTCAATACATTTAGGGGTGTGGTCCTGGTCAAGACAATCTCCTGAACTCCAAACTGAATGTCAAATGGGAAAGAAAGTTGATTTAAGCAATTTTGAGCGTGGCATGGTTGTTGGTGCCAGACGGGCCAGTCTGATTATTTCACAATCTGCTCAGTTACTGGGATTTTCACGCACAACCATTTCTAGGGTTTACAAAGAATGGTGTGAAAAGGGAAAAACATCCAGTATGCGGCAGTTCTGTGGGCGAAAATACTTTGTTGATGCTAGAGGTCAGAGGAGAATGGGCCGACTGCTTCAAGCTGATAGATGGGCAACTTTGACTGAAATAACCACTCGTTACAACTGAGATATGTAGCAAAGCATTTGTGAAGCCACAACACGCACAACCTTGAGGCGGATGGGCTACAACAGCAGAAGACCCCACCAGGTACCAATCATCTCCACTACAAATAGGAAAAAGAGGTAACAATTTGCAAGAGCACACCAAAATTGAACAGTTGAAGACTGGAAAAATGTTGCCTGGTCTGATGAGTCTCGATTTCTGTTGAGACATTCAGATGATAGACTCAGAATTTGGCATAAACAGAATGAGAACATGGATCCATCATGCCTTGTTACCACTGTGCAGGCTGGTGGTGGTGGTGTAATGGTTTGGGGGATGTATTCTTGGCACACTTTAGGCCCCTTTGTGCCAATTGGGCATCTTTTAAATGCCACGGCCTACCTGAGCATTTTTTCTGACTATGTCCATCCCTTTATGGCCCATCCTCTGAAAGCTACTTCCAGCAGGATAATGCACCATGTCACAAAGTTTGAATCATTTCAAATTGGTTTCTTGAACATGACAATGAGTTCACTGTACTGAAATGGCCCGCACAGTCACCAGGGGCCTCATTTATAAAACTTTGTAGTGCATTTGCATCAGAAGTGGCGTACGGATGAAATATAGGACATGCGTACGCAAAGAAATATTTAGATTTATAAAAGCATGCGCACGCACGTCCTACGCCTTTTTCCCTTTATAAATCACAATCAACTTTAATATGTAGCGCATCTTTTGCGGCTACATATCACGCCCTTATTTGCCCATAAACAGTCAGTGAAACGCCCCAATTAATATTCATTGATTGAGAAAGCATGGGGAACACAGAGAAAAACCAAAAAAAGCCACTTCACTCAATGTGAAGTAGAAAATAATATTTGCTAGAACCCGAAATGTCTAAGCTTTAAGGACATATGATACATTTTTTTATTATAGCTACTATAAAATGGAGACATTTGCTAAATTCCTGAGTGTCTACCATTTCTGTAGCTATATAACCTGTATATATAACCTAAAAATTTGACTTGTGAACTGTGATTCTAGTCCAGTTCTTTATTTTTTGAGGTGGAAAATCTCCCACTGGCGGGATACTGAACCTTAACAGGTTAATGAATCACACCACTCTCTGTTCCACTGAGCATTAAACAGGGTTGAAAGATAACCAGCTGAAGAAGACCGGTCTCTCAATCAACCCGATCAGGCAACAGTGGAAAAGGGAGTAGCGCACAAGTAACTTTACCATACACATTAACCAACATAAAACATCAATACATATGCACTGGCCAAACGAGAAAAACAATAACTAAATATACATATATACATATTTACACATCAATACAGGTATATATACACATAGAGTCCATGTCTCAGTTCAATGGACCACCTGGGACCCCTGTTACATATAGTGACCATCGGAATTTAAACAGTAGGCTTAACCCTTTAACGAAGCGAGGGGCTCAACAGACTCAACAGAAAAATAAAACAAAAGTATCTTATAGTAAAAAAAAAGAATTGAGTTAGTGCTAGGGGCACTATTCAGTATGATCATACAGTATGAGTGTATGGACATGTCATTTTGTAACTTTCAGAAACACAGACTACACAGGCTTCCAATATAAAGCAATGTGTTATTTGTTTTAATGTCCACTAAGCAGAAAGGGAGAAGTCGAACAGGCAGAGGTCGGTACACAGCTGAGGATATACAGTGCCTTGCCAAAGTATTCGGCCCCCTTGAAATTTTCGACCTTTTGCCACATTTTAGGCTTCAAACATAAAGATATGAAACTGTAATTTTTTGTGAAGAATCAACAACAAGTGGGACAAATTAATGAAGTGTAATGAAATTTATTGGATAATTCAAACTTTTTTAACAAATAAAAGACTGAAAAATTGGGTGTGCAAAATTATTCTGCCCATTTAAGTTAATACTTTGTAGCACCACCTTTTGCTGTGATTACAAATGTAAGTCGCTTGGGGGATGTCGCTATCAGTTTTGCACATCAAGAGACTGAAATTTTTGCCCATTCCTCCTTGCAAAACAGCTCGAACTCATTGAGGTTGGATGGAGAGCGTTTGTGAACAGCAGTTTTCAGTTTTTTCCACAGATTCTCGATTGGATTCAGGTCTGGACTTTGACTTGGCCATTCTTACACCTGGATATGTTTTTTGTGAACCATTCCATTGTAGATTTTGCTTTATGTTTTGGATCATTGTCTTGTTGGAAGACAAATCTCTGTCCCAGTCTCTGGTCTTTTGCAGACTCCATCTTTCAGAATATTCCTGTATTTGGCTTCATCCATCTTCCCATCAATTTTAGCCATGTTCCCTGTCCCTGCTGAAGAAAAGCAGGCCCAAACCATGATGCTGCCACCACCATGTTTGACAGTGGGGATGGTGTGTTCAGGGTGATGAGCTGTGTTGCTTTTACACCAAACATAACATTTTGCATTGCTGCCAAAAAGTTCAATTTTGGTTTCATCTGACCAGAGCACCTTCTTCTACATGTTTGGTGTGTCTCCCAGGTGGCTTGTGGCAACCTTTAAACAACACTTTTTATGGATATATTTCAGAAATGGCTTCTTCTTGCAAATCTCCCATTAAGGCCAGATTTGTGCAGTATACAACTGATTGTTGTCCTATGGACAGACTCGCCCACCTCAGCTGTAGATCTCTGCAATTCATCCAGAGTAATCATGGGCCTCTTGGCTGCATCTCTGATCAGTCTTCTCCTTGTATGAGCTGAAAGTTTAGAGGGACAGCCGGGTCTTGGTAGAATTGCAGTGGTCTGATACTCCATTTCAATATTATCGCTTGCACAGTGCTCCTTGGGATGTTTAAAGCTTGGGAAATCTTTCTGTATCCAAATCCGGCTTTAAACTTCTCCACAACAGTATCTCGGACCTGCCTAGTGTGTTCCTTCAAGGGGGGTTCAAGGGTGTTTATTTGTCATTATAATAACAACAAGTTATGCAATGAAATGCTTAGATCCCGTCCTCATCAACCAGTGGCGGGCCGTGCATTTTACACCTAGGCCTTCAATGTCTTCCCGAAATTAAAACGCATTATAATAACCTCACAATGACATTTTAGGGCTTTTGTATATATTATACAAAATATAAATAGATTACATCGTATTTATTTTAAGTTATATTTCTTTTAAGTTACATTTCTTAACGTTAGTATGTCTGAACATAGAAATACCACAATTTTGTTCACCCAGAAGTTTTGCAACCTACCGACATTTGTCTTTCCTCCCTGAAGGTGGCTTTCAGAGGCTAGATCTGGGGCGTTCCTCATGCCGTTTTCTGCAGTTATACTATGCACCGAATAGCCTAATAACTTGCATCCTTCGTTCTTTCCTGTACTTAAATGTGCGCATTTCCTTTAGGATTCTAATATTTTTTACCTATAATTTTACAAATATTAGGCTACATGAAAATAAAAATTTGAAAAACGATATCACATTTCGCTAATTGAACTCTACTGGACAACTGCTGAGAAAAATAGTTTTTCAATAGCTAACTTGTGGCTCCGTCTTTGGAATGATTATGCATTTTAGGCGCGTTTAAATCACGTTTCTTTCTTTTTTAAATAGCAATAAAGACAGTTTTAGTGCTTTAAGCATGGTCTCTGAATGACGAAGTAGACTGTCGTTATTATCAATATGAAATATACCGGTATGCATAGGGCTGAACATTTCCATTGAAACATTTACGTGAATCAGATTTACAACTATGGCCGTCTATGGATAATCTGTCAAGCACATCATAACGCTCTTAAATGTGGAGGAAATATCTCCTTGGAGTATCGGGCCTTTTACACAAGTACAAGTACGAGTACTTATGCCCAGTATTGGGCCAATACCAAGTACTGGTATCGCCCATCCCTAAGGCCCTGCTAGTAAAAATATATAAAAATCCATCAAACTCACCAAAGCTGCTCAATATTTGAAAACGAAGTCCGTCCTCCTTTCTCTTTTAAAAAGACTTGACGCAGTTGTACAGCACATATTTGCGTTAAGTTCCAATAAAATATCTTGCCCAGTGCTGAGAGTCGATCCTGCCCAGTCCTATATTCGCCACCAAAGCTACTTCTTCACCTCCATCTGCCATTCTGCTAAAAGTAAAACATCTAACAATCTAAAAATTCAAAGTTTAAAGAAATCGGAAAAGGGTGTAAGCTAAGCTAGATCTTGTTCGGATGGCAAACTTTTTTTCAACTTTTGTTGTTGAACTACCACTCCTATCAGCAACAGAAACGATGCTGATGTAAGGCTAGGCCGGCAGAAATGCTTTACTTGGTCAAAGAACACACCCAACATAGTAAAGTCGAAATCTGATTGGTTAAAAATATGACAATCAACAACATTGTCCTGATGGGCTTCAACAGCAGACGGTATCCACTCGGAATTCTGAATGCCCTAGTCTACCCGGAGACAACACAGATGAACAAATTGACAAAAGCTTTCATTCATATGAGCTGCGCTGAAAGCAAGGCAACTGAAAAGAGCGTGTTGTAGCAATGAAATTACCTTATAGAATAATTTAAATGAACTTTGTAAAATATATATATTGTTAGTGAAAAATATATTCAAGAATAATATATGTTAAAAATATATTCTGACTATCTTTGGGACTGCAGAGAAGGCTTTACAGATCCTGACGGCCCACCACTGTCATCAACAATGCAGATAAAATAATAATAATAGTAAACCTATCTAGAAACATACAATATAACAACCTATAAACATATAAATAGCAATATAAATCGAGGTTTGAGGTAGCTTTGTCGCTATGTACAGTTGAAGCAAAGTGGCAGTGATCCTATAAAAATATCGAAACGTCTAGGGTTGTCAGGATCCAGCCCTAGGGGGACTGTTATTTTTTGACTTTCTGTTGTTTTCAGTGTTTGTTCACGGTGGTTTAGTTGTTTTGTTATTTCTTCCCCATGTATCATTTGTATTCTGCTCTGTTGTTTGTTCTGATTCCTTCCCCTAGTGTGGTGTTTGTCTCCCTCGTGTGCCTCTGTGGTGTATTAACCTGTGATCCC
>JACXGM010040014.1:0-10433 GCA_016801145.1 Umbra pygmaea
GGGGGGAGTAGAAAATCCTAATTACATGTAATCCTAGACGCAGAAGCTCTCGAACTTCCTATAATAAGTGTGTGATTAATTCCGCGTAGGTAACATACTTTAGCAGGGTGGCCATCCTTCCCTTCTTTATCAGATGCGTATTCCCACTCCCAATTGGGCAACAGGTAAAGTTGTACCTTCACCATGATAAGTTTCAGAGGAACAGGGTTTTTATTTGTCACCTCCAAACTCATTCCCCCATACTTACTTGTTCATACCGGCGATAATGAGGGCTTTATGAAGCAAGGTTTTCCCTGGTGTCGCTAAGCAACCAGCGTTTCAATCTCTCTCTCCTCGCTTTCTCTCTGTGAAGTTTTTCCAAGACGAGGACACATGCCATGTAGATTCTGATGCCCTGGTGGGGTGCGATTCCTCTGGTGTCTGTGGCCCTTGGTGGACATGTGCTACTATCTCATAAACGCTGTGAGTGTTGTTGGGACTTGGCATGCAATAAATGTTATGTTTGATTCAAAGACTCACGTTGCACACTTTAAAAACAATCAGGCAAATTCAGTGCCTATAATAGCTTGGGAATGCCTGCAACCATGCACGTCAACATGTAAGTACACACACACAGATTGTCTAACATGCTAGCTGATTTAGAATATTTAATTAGAACATCTTGATTCATCTAAGTCAAAGCCATCACAGTAGGGGATGAATTAAAAAAATAGCAGAGACATGTTACAACCATGTGCATTACTAACAGGTAGTTTAAATAACTAGAGGAAAACTATTTTTAGTATTGACATCGCACCTGAAGGCATCTGCCATTTTAAAATACTTCTACAATTAAAATACATTTTAGCAGATAATCTTATCCAGAGCAACACAGTGAGCACAGGGACATCCCGTGGAGCAACTTAGGGTGAAGTGCCTTGTTCAAGGGCTCAACACCATTTGGTCCAGTCAGGACTCAAACCAGTCACCTCCTGATTACAAGTCTGATTCCATAACCACAGAGCCACCTGAACCTAGGGGACTTTTGAACTTTATTGGCCGATCCGTACTAGTGATCTGATTGGTTGTATGATCCTTATCAGGAAGAATCAGACAAACAATTATACAGATATAACATACTTTGATACAGAGATAGCCTCAATTGCACTACCCACGCTATATAGATGAGACTTCTTTCCGTCCCTATGGCTGTTTCAGTGCTTTACCCTGCCAACAACCACTCAGAAGGCTCTTAGCATATAGTGGCTTTCAAAGGCAATTTCCGACAGACAGTATGCAGCATGTAGCGTGATTGGGATCTTTGTGCAAAACAGAAACAGTGGATTTAAAATCTGCAATGCCTATGACCCTCGATTAGATTGAAACCCTGGCTTGTATTTTGAAGTGACTATTGAAGCTTTTGCTGGAAATTTGAAGCATAGCCTTCTGCTAATCACATTTAAGTGCTCCTCGTTAGAGCACGTCAGCTATTGTCTGTATGGACAGCGGGTTTTGTCGGATTCCAGAATCACACCATATTTTTCTCTGTACAATCTGATCTTGTCAAACATCCCTGGTTGTGTGCGGGGGTGCATGCGCATGATACCGACCTCTTGTCTTGTGCGTCATGGTTACTTGACAGGGGTTCAGCATAGCTTCTGATTAACTGTGTTTACTGGCTGTATTTTAGAGTGGAAGTGTGCGTGTGTCTCAGTATATTCCCTCACGCCTTACCCAATGTCTTTCTCCTCCATTTGTTTTAATGCTCTTGGCATTTCCCTCAATAACTTATGAAGATCACCATGTCAGAGAGCTGAGCGTGCTTGCAGAGCTTCCAGATAAATGATGAGTAGTAAACCTAGAAATCTACAAGTAGCACCATCATCTAATAAAAAAGTGATTTTTTTATTCCCTCCTCATTAAGCCTCAATTATTTCAATTTTCAATTTTATTCTGTTGTTTTCTTCACCGCCGCAATGCAACAAAACTAATGGAAAGGTTAGTGGTGTAAATATAGTGTTGAGCTCTTCCAGTAAAGTCTAAGATTTAAACGAATTCTGAGTGGCCAATTGTGGTCTAGCAGTTTAAGGTGCCCCCTGTGGTGCAAACACTGATGCAGAATGGGTTTGAATCTGGCCTTCAGCTATTTTAGCACACTCTTTTTGTCACAGCATGGACATCGCACCTGAGGTATCTGCCATTCTAATATAGTCAACTCCAACAATTTAATATATTTTAGTAATTTTAGCAGATGCTCTTATCCAAAGGGATTTACAGTGCCTAGGAAATTTGGTTCCTTTTAAGTCGGTCATTAGGTAAATAACTTATTGTGTTTACACATCAACACACATTTAAAGGCCAATAAAATATTACACTTCTCTAACATTGCCAACATATTCCTACCGCTTTTAGCTTCAAATGAACTGTCCAGTAGATTTTTTTAATTATATCAAAGTTGTGCTGACAGTGAGCATCATAATTCATTGGACTGTTTTTCTTTTTAGGTTGTGTATTCTAAGATTTTGGTTTGAAAGGATACAATGACAATGAGGTTGAAGTGCAGACTGTCAGCTTTAAGTCGAGTGTATATTCATTAGGGATGGAACGGTACACAGAAGTCACAGTTCGTTTCATACCTCGGTTCGGTACGATTTCGGTACAATGGAGGAAAAAGCTAAACAAAAATGCAGAATGCAATTTTTTTTATTGTGCATGTCTCAAGCTGTACCATCTAGTGTCATACAGATTCTGCCCTGAGCTAGCACATCTGGGTGATTGCGTCTGATATCCGTTAGCATGTTAGATGCATTTCCACTCACATACCCAACAGCTGCTGAACAACGCTGACACACAGTCCTTGTCTTATCCATAACTTGCGATCTTAGAGGTCGGCGGGTCCTCTAACTATTGTGGGTCGCCACCAATACTCGTCTTTAGTGCTGACTCACTCATTGGACTGTCGATCTGACAAAAAAATGCATGCATAGCTGGAGCTCGGCTACTTAGCTTCAGAGCTAAGGCGGGGCTACAGATTAGGTGTCCATTAACAACTTGTGTATTTAACGGTAGTTCCACATTACATTAATAAATTTGCACGCGAGTTAAATAAATTTTTATACTGTGTATTCTCAGTTTAAATTCACACACCGAACTGTGGCGCCCGTACCGTTTTTGATTCAATACGAATACATGTACCGTTCCACCCCTAATATATACATATCAGCTTAACTGTTCAGAAATGATAGCGCCTTTTATACAAGGTCCCCCAATTTTTAAGCACCAAAAAACTTTGGACAGTTTAACATAAACTGCAATAAAGTAATAATTGTCAATGTTTGGGTGCATATCCTTTTTATGCAATTACTGCTTGAATAATTTGATGCATCAACATTGTTGTGAACTGAATGTTAATGGTTGGTTTACCATTAGTACAACTATTTCTACTAAGTGAATATTTCATATTAATTTAGACCAAATTGTTTGCCATTGAAATTCATATATGGTAATTACAATTTCAGCTTTTACTACTGATAAATCTTACCATACACTACCGGTCAATTGTTTTAGAACACTGAGAAATTGACACGAAGGTGGCATTACATTAATCAGAAATGATAGTTATTTTATTAAGGAGGATTACTTTTGGATGAGCTAAATGTTTCAACATTAGGTCAATGAGTGTATGGCTGCTGAATCTTCGGCTTTGCCTTTGAATGTGAATAATTATAAATCATTCATTTCCAACAGTGATAATGTCTTGGATATATCAACTTAATGTCACCTTGGTGAATTTCTAAAAAAATATGACTGGGTGTTCTAAAACCTTTGACCAATAGTGTATTTCAAACATTTGATCACTGTTTCAGTGTTATTAGCTACACCCCCTACCAGTAAGGCAATAACTACAGCTACAACATTCGATTTTTATTGTTGTGGAAATCATTAAGAATAAATACTGTATGTTGTTGTGCCTCGACATGTTTAGTCACTCCCAAGTGTGCCACGTCAATAAAAAGTTTGGGAACCACTGAGCTAGATGACAATAAACTAAATAAATAATTTTACTGTTGCAAGGCACAACCATGGGCAGAATCGAATTACGTGTGGACAGATCAATCTCTCAGGGCATTGGGTGCACAGTGCGAAGTCGACTCCACGTGTGGCCAGTTGACTAATGAACCAGCATGTGCTTGTCATGACCAACAGAAACCACATGGGGTTTGTCTCCTGAGGTTTTTTCTTTGAAGGGTGTTGCCTCGGGACAGTTTTCTAAACCTAATGTGCCCACATGGGAGTTGGCTCTGAATGCCCTGTGTGGAGTGCCCTATGAACTTGAAGTCTCTGGATTCTTTCCTACAAAACCAGTATGCTCATGGCTTTGTACTTGGCTCAGTGCATCTGTATTTCCCATGCGTTAATCTTGCAGCCCTCCAGCACTGAATCTGTTGCTTCCAAAGTGACAACAAAGCATAGTCTTTTTTTTCTCAATTTCCCCCCTCCGTTCACAAATGAAGATTAAGGAAGGTTACATGCCCTGTGTTCATCCATTACACACATAAACGCTGCAGACTCAATGGTTCCAACCCAAGCTTATATTAGCTTGTCAGCTGGAGAGGTTGAATATGTATTTTGTGATTCGCTTAGTGGACAACAGGTCCCGGTGCAAGATATTTTCCCTTGGGTAGACTGCTGTGGGCCACCTGGTTGTTTTTTTGACTACTGACATGATTCCATGTCCACATAGTGTTGCACCAAATAAATGGGAATGTACTGTACATGTAAAACTGTTATAATTTCATGAAGGAGAGAATGAAGAATGACACCCTGTTGGCCCCATGCCATCTAGGTACAATGAAGACCTGTTCTGAGTAAAGAGGGCTGAGCAGTAGTTACATTAATTGTAAGGCAGGGCTCAGAGCAGCCGCATTCGATGTATTGTGTCGTACCTCAATTCCTCCTTCAGGAAAGGTTTGTTATATCTGTAACCATATCTTTTCTAATAGAAGAAGAACAACATAAAAAAGGCTGGGGTTTATTGGATGCTGAAACCCCCCTGCATAGACAGTTAAATCCAGAGAGTATGGATTGTGAAGGTGCCAGAGTGTCTGGAGCATATGAGTCGTCACTGCTTATCTGGACCCTGGAGAACAGTAGTTAAACCTTCATGAATGAATCCGGCTCAATAGCACACAGGCTGGTGGAAGTGGAGCTGGATTGTGTAGGGGGTTTATATCTATAAGGGGTGAGCTAAGCCTTGTCACAACCCCATTATACATCTAGTCATAGTGCAACCTAGACCAATAATAATTAATTAATTCAACTTATATAATGCTTTTCAAGAAACCCAAAGCGCTTTACACAGTGAGGGGGAAAGCCCACCTCATCCACCACCAATGTGTAGCACCCACTTGGGTGATGCACGACAGCCATTTTGCACTAGAACGCTCACCACACATCAGCTATTAGGTGGAGAGCTGAGTAGTTATATATGCCAATTAGGAAGGAGGGGGATTATTAGGTGGCCATGATTGAAGAGAGGCCTGGATGGGAATTTGGTCATGACACCGGGGTTAACACCCCTACTCATATGATAAGTGTCATGGGATTTTTAAGGACCACAGAGAGTAAGGACACCCGTTTAATGTCCCATCTGAAAGACGGCAACCTACGCAGGGCTGATGTCCACTTCACTGCCCTGGGGCATTGGGAATGATCTTTAGACCAGAGGGAAGAGTGCCCCCTACTGGCCCTCCAACACCACTTCCAGCAGCATTGGTCTCCTATCCAGAGACTAACCAGGTCCAACCCTGCTTAGCTTTAAGAAGCAAACCAGCAGTGGAATACAGGGTGCTATGCTGCTGGCATTAGTTTTTACACTACAACAGTTGTTACAATATGTATGCTTCAGTACACTTATGTTGTCCATACACATCCATGGAAGATAGGACTTTTAACAACACTGCCCACATATTTGTAGTACAACCAAAATAATAAAATAGTCAGTAATGGAGTACCACAGTTTTGATTGATCCCCTTGAAAAAACTGTCACATTCACGTTAGTAAATTGATGGATATCCGTCAGCACAATTGATTCACATGGCTACGGTCCCCATTTAACAATGCACCAAACTCAACACCCTAGTGCAGTGGTTTTCAACCCATGTGAAGCGGCTTACTGGTGCGCCATGAGAGCTCCCCAAGTGTGCCGTGAATGTTTTCAAAATATGTTGTGATATTTTTTCATCAATTTTAGTCTGACTATGGGTTCCCTGTCTTTCCCCGGACCTCCAGCACGAGGCAGCTTAATTTGGCACTGCCCAGAATTTGGGATAGATAAGAATCATCTAACTTGCCAGGTCGCTCTCCAGTGAATCCTTGTATGTGTAACAGGTGTCCCAGTGTGGGACACCTGTTCCATGGAACTGTGCAAAGGACACAGGATTTGAGATGGACTTCATATGTATGTAAAGCTATATTTCTGTTTTGATTAAATGCTGTTAAGTATGCTATGAAGTGTGGCACCAGCCCTTGTTCATCCAGAGCATTAGTCTGGTCTCTCTCTAAGCTATGCAGGCTTGTGTTGAGCTAATTAGTAATGGCTTTCAGCCGGTGGCCTGTTGGGCTATATATGCTCTGAGGAAGGGACTGGTGCGATTCATTGATCTATGTCACGGTGGGTTATTCACGTTGTGGCTTCGTATTGTTATTCTTCCTGCCAAGAGATAAGGTACTGTGATTGCATACTTTTTGTGAGTGTTCGGTTTATTCTGGATATATCTGTCAATCGTTTATAGTTGTGCAGCGTCTGTGTTGCTGTAAAGAACACAAGGTTTAGTTTAGGTACGTTGTTGTGATATTGCTGTGTAACAGAACACCCTGTATGCTATCCTGTGCCATGCTCGGCACCACTCCAATAAATACGAGGATGTATTACTCCTCATCTCCTGTCTCAGACCTCTCTCCCTCAACCCATCCTACACATCGTGACACTATGCAGATTGGGCGCCTTTAAATTCAATTGTAGAATTATAGTTGGTGAACGTAATCATCTCGCACATGATTGGATGAGCAGTGCAAAAAGAATCGTCCGGCTTGGCAACATGTTGTTGGATGAACCATGTGCACGCCCCTCACCATCCCACATCTGTCCAAGGAGTTATAGAGCTGCTGACAAGGCAGGGTCAGTGGGAACTGGTAGGGGAGGAAAATGAAGAAAAAAAAGAATTTCATGCAGCGCTTTGTACATTTTGATGCACCGTAGATCAAATTCCCTCACGTCACATGCTCAGATGGTCAATCCTCTGATTGGGCAGTGAAACACGCTTGCACCTGCAGGTGATATATGATTTGTGATTCAAGGACTACATTTTATGAAAACAACTGTATATACTGTATTGTTTCTATTAACTTATGTTAGGCTTAGTCTTTATATGAAACTTGTTAAATTAACAGAAATTGAACAATTTATTTTTAAACTTGCCTGGAACTTTGTTACGTTCAACTACTTGGTTGAATACACTTTTTTACTGTAGTATTAGTATACATTCACTATTTTGTCGTTTGTCAGACCAATTGTTTACCACTGAAGACCACTCCATAAATTAAAACAATTTCAGCTACCATATTTTTTTACTACCGGTCAAAGGTTTTAAAATACCCAGGAATTTGTTGAGAAAAATGTATGCCTTAATTCACAAAGATGGGATTAAATTAATCAGCAATTATAATCAATACTTATTATTGAGCTAAAAACTGAATTAATATCTGCTGAAACATTGGCTTTGCCTTTGTATGTGAATAATTAATTATATTTCAGTCATTTCCAACAGTGATAGACATTTGCAACATTGGTAATGTCTTGGAAATAGTAGTGCATATCAAGTATTTTACTAATGTTTTAGCAACCTGGACCCCCCCGGTTGAGAACCACTGTGTTACACTACAATCTTCTATTTTGAATGGAATTGTATGGGACATACTAATTAAAGCATTTACATTTAAAATTAGTTTAAAAAAGGGTTTTAACGAATACTTGACTCACGAGGCTATGCTAAATGTATCTTCCCCTCTTCTTAATGATGTGCATTAAACATGTTAACCAAATTTTATGCAATATGTTAACAAAAAATACAATAATAGACAATGTAGCCTAACAGACTAATAAAGGAGTAGGCTACAGCATATTACAACTGAAGTAATATTTTACTGCTGTTCATACTTTTTAATGACACATACAGTAAAACGTATTAATAAAATCAAATCATATGAAACATATTAACCGAATAAGACAATTTCTTATGTACTGTAGCATAACAAACAAATAGACAAATAGATCATATTAAGTCATTGTTAAAAGACATTCAAATTCATATCTTAATATATTCATGTTGTAGATTAACTAAATAATCAAATCAATGACATGCCACATGCATGGCCCTGTGCTAGACAAAGATGTATTAAACATTTCCCCAAAGATTTTGGTTTGGATTATGGATTATTTTGAAACAAAGTAAAACTTCTACCAAATAGGTACACTCTTTTGACATACAGTATCATATTCACTCCAGTGGAAATTTGTTTTACAAACTCTTTGTAATGTAACATCATGGAGGAGAGATTACATTCACATTTGAACAAACCCCTTGAAGGTGCATGGTGCTGCCTGTTATTCACCTTGTCATGTCAGGAATTACATTTATATAAGGTGCCATAACGTTTGTGCTCTTGGGGTGGTGGGTTACCCACTAGCATATACTCACTTCTCCTGACACAACTACACTACTGGGCCGAGACCATTATCCCTCCTCCGCCATTAGTAGATGTGTCAAAAAGTTTGCCTACATAATATAGTGTAGCAAGTTAGTCTTCTGAATTTTTTATAATAAAATTTTAGGTTGACCCTCCCGGGAGTACTAAATCATTTTAAACCCTATAACTACTGTACTAACATTTTCTACAAATCTGTTAAATAGGGTGACCTGTCACACGATCAACCATTTGAAAGCTATTTTTAGCTGAAATGCCCCGCCTTGCAGACACATCATAGGTTTAGAAGACACAGTAAGAGTGACAAACAATTCTAGCCATTTGAATCACAGAAAGCAGTGCCTCTTGCAACCAAAACCACTTGCTGCACACCTGAACACAAGTTACTTTGTTGCCGAAACTCGGGCGCTGTTGCTATTATACCAGCAAGATAGATGACTGTTGCGCCTGACACAAATCAAAAATAACTGTGTTATTATGAATTGTTTGCTATGCCCTTGAACTCGTCCATGCTTCCTGTTTCTGCTTTTGCATTTTGATGTCACTTTGGCACGCGCCAGGTCGGGAACCTCTAGTATACCGCAGGCTTAACAGGCTTGACTTCTGTTTAAAAATTTCCGGAAACATCTCACACTCTAAAACTAATCTTTTTCCATGCAAAACACATACGAAACATATTTAAACACATCACAATAAACATATGAAAAGCTAAGGTGATGTCCCTGGTAAGAACTTTTTATTTGTTGATGATTTCTAGATAAGAGTGGCACACGTGAATAGTAATAATCCGGCTTTTAAGGTTGCTAAATAGCCACATTTGTAGTTGTCAATGTGGGCTAAATAGCAACAATTGTATTTGTCAACGTGGAGTTTCACTAACTAGGTGGTTACAGTAGCGATTCTTTAACGATAGTAGGAAGTTAAAGTTTGCTTGGACATAAAAATGCATTAGTGATTGCATATTTTCAATAGTCACAGAATCAAAATAACTGTAAAAACTATTCTCTACAGACATCTCTGCTGAAGAGAAGCATGCCCAAACCATGAAGCTGCCACCACCATGTTTCACAGTGGGGATGGTGTGTTCAGGGTGATGAGCTGTGTTGCTTTAACGCCAAACATAACGTTTTACATTGTTGCCAAAAAGTTCCATTTTGGTTTAATCTGACCAGAGCACCACTTTTTATGGATATCTTTCAGAAATAGCTTTCTTCTTGCCACTCTTCCATAAAGGCCAGATTTGTGCAGTATACGACTGATTGTTGTCCTATGGACAGACTCGCCCACCTCAGCTGTAGATCTCTGCAGTTCATCCAGAGTGATCATGGGCCTCTTGGCTGCATCTCTGATTATTCTTCTCCTTGTATAAGCTGAAAGTTTAGAGGGACGGCCGGGTCTTGGTAGATTTGCAGTGGTCTAATACTCCTTCCATTTCAATATTATCACTTGCACAGTGCTCCTTGGGATGTTTAAAGCTTGGGAAATCTTTCTGTTGAATGGGTGTTGGGTTGGTGATATGGTAGGACTGTATTAGGAATGATGTATTTAAGATGGGTGTCTCACTGGGGTGTCGATCAGAACACAAAGGAGTCGATGCAATTCAATCCAGAACTTTACTTGAGGTGTTGCATGATATACACAGCACAGCGAAGTACAATATGGTTTAACTGATGGTATGTACCAATGG
>JACXGM010040015.1:0-10433 GCA_016801145.1 Umbra pygmaea
GGCGGTAGCCAATTGAGAAAATGCCGCCTCAAATTCGTGCCGCCCTAGGCGGCTGCCTAATCTTGCCTAATGGGCGGGCCGGCCCTGAGTGTTGGTCAGTGACTCCGACGTATAGTGACTTCGACGTACTTAAAATGGTCAAAGGGGCCTCCAACCAAATTTTGCATAGGGCCCCCAAAGGTCTAGGGCCGGCTCTGCCATTACTGACCCACCACCGAACCGGTCATGCTGGAGGATGTTGCAGGCAGCAGAACGTTCTCCACAGCGTCTCCAAACTCTGTCACGTCTATCACATGTGCTCAGTGTGAACCTGCTTTCATGTGTGAAGAGCACAGGGCGCCAGTGGCAAATTTGCCAATCTTGGTGTTCTCTGGCAAATGCCAAACGTCCTTCACAGTGTTGGGCTGTAAGCACAACCCCCACCTGTGGACGTCAGGCCCTCATACCACCCTCATGGAGTCTGTTTCTGAACGTTTGAGTGGACACATGCACATTTGTGGGCTGCTGGAGGTCATTTTGCAGGGCTCTGGCAGTGCTCCTCCTGCTCCTCCTTGCACAAAGGCGGAGGTAGCGGTCCTACTGCTGGGTTGTTGCCCTCCTACGGCCTCCTCCTCATCTCCTGATGTTCATGCCTGTCACCTGGTAGCGCCTCCATGCTCTGGACACTACGTTCACAGACACAGCAAACCTTCTTGCCACAGCTCACATTGATGTGCCATGCTGGATGAGCTGCACTACCTGAGCCACTTGTGTGGGTTGTAGACTCTGTCTCATGCTACCACTACAGTGAAAGCACCGCCAGCATTCAAAGGTGACCAAAACATCAGCTGGGAAGCATAGGCACTGAGAAGTGGTCTGTGGTCACCACCTGCAGAACCACTCCTTTATTGGGGGTATCTTTCTAATTGCCTATAATTTGCACCTGTTGTCTGATCCATTTGCACAACAGCATGTGAATTTGATTGTCAATCAGTATTGATTTCCTGAGTGGACAGTGTGATTTCATGGAAGTGTGATTGACTTTGAGTTACATTGTGTTGTTTAAGTGTTCCCTTTATTTTTTGAGCAGTGTATTTAGATGTGATTGTGTAAAGTTTAGGTGTGGTAGGGCGACGAGAGGGAGACAAAGGCAGTAGATAGCAGTTGTTCATGATTTTTTTCCAGTCCAGGATACAATCACAGAGAATGCAGGGTACGCTTATAGAGAGTAGTATCACACGTATATATATATATATATATATATATATATATATATATACTGTATATATATATATATATATATACTAAGCAAGCCTACATGCTCTTTCACAGCGGCACGAATGCTGAAAGTTACACGTGAAACAAATATATATTGTACGCTTACACTGCATCTAAAAGGACTCACTTTCACACACAACTCGGTAGCTCCTGGAACAGTTAAAAAAACGAACGTCTTCAACAGAATAACAACGTTACTTCTTTCAATGTCCGACATTTCTCTCTCAGTCTGCTCAGCTTATGTAGCCTACAGTCAACTAGTTACTTGGACACGGCTGATGATAGTTACTAATCAGGATCTACACGAACAGGACTACCTAGCCTAACCCTAGTCTCACGAGAACAGACTGGGAGAGAGATGTCAGACCTGAAAGATACATGACAATGCTGAAAACAGAAACAAAACCACCATGCATTGCACTGAAAAGACATCAAAATATATATAAATTAAACTACACATTTTAATGAGTCCATAAAAAACATTCAATAGTTCCTAGTAACTCCAGCCCTCACTGGGCTGGGCATGACATATTGTAACCAATTTTCTAAAATTCATTATCAATAGAAATCCAGAACATAAGCCTAGCCTAGCATATAGCCTATAAGCAGCTGATGGACCAACTGGAACAACAGCAGGGGTTTGTAGGATTCCTGGAGGACCTCTGCCTAAAATGCTGCTCATCCGCCGCTGGACCACCGCCGGAGCGCTCACCCACCGATTCTGATCACATGAGCAAACCACTGGCAGACCATCAGGTTTTTGCGCTCTGGCCCGACCGTCAAATCGAGAGAGAGTTCCTCTATATTCAAATGAGGAGAAACCCAGAGTGAATGATTGACGAACACGGGTAGCGACAGATACACTACCCCCCCCACCGCCGGCCCCTCCATCCAAAGTCTCAGGCCAAATTTTTGTCCCAGTCCATTTCTGAAGACCATCAACTCTGCCGCCGGCGGTCCACCGTTGTCCAGTCAGCTCTTTGCTATCTGGGAAAAGGTGAGTAAGAAACAAATAAATACAATGTAAATACAATGTGCAATGGTGGGAATAAGAATTACATGTGAAAATCTTTAAACACAGGAGCCTCATCCACATGCGACCACTCTGGTCACATGCTCAATCCAGAAGAAGTCGACATTAGTTCAATTAAAATTAACAGACACACTTATTCAAATCTATCTTCCCTCCTCTTCCTGTTGAGGATATGCTTTTGTTGTAAATCAATTTATTTACAATGCTAGTAGCAACTGTAGCAATTTGTTACCGGCTGTATCAACATTTGAGACACAAAATGTTGAGTTACGCATTGAAACTCAAAAAGTATTTGTAGTGTAATACTCTTTGGAAATGCCCAATCTACATTCTGTTGTGGTCGGTCTGGTTCCTTTGCTAACATCATCAGCCATGAGCAGGGTCCAGCTGTAGCTTGGGCATTCCTGTTATGACACAAGAATGCCCATTTGGCGTTTCTGGTAGCGTTTCATCGACCACCAACCATTCTTTTCACCTGAGCTTCCTCTTTCCAACGCTACCAAGCTTTTTTTGCTAGCATGTATGGTTCGCGAGATATAGACCTCTTGATGCTCTGGAGCACAGATTGATTTTAACCCTCCTATGGCGATTGACGTTCTAGAGCGTCAAACGCGAGTAACTCTGTGTGTTACTCAAAGCTGGAGATATCGCGCCTCAAACCCGACGATGGTCTTTAGTTTTGACTAAAAATATCACAGACAGGAAGTAGGAAGTGAAAATGACAAAATAACAAATTTTTCAATAACATAGGACATCATCCTGCATAAAACAACCATTTTTGGAGTTGGAATTTAGCTGGGTTTTAAAAACGTATAGAAATCTAGATAGAAATGAGTGTAGCATTTAGATGTTGACTTGATTGTATGGCCCCCAAACATTGCACACTGGTCCAGGACCCCTGGGGGCTTGACAATAAGCAATAAAATGCCTTATTCATTATGGATAACATGCTTTTACATGTAAAAAACAATAAAAAATACATACGTTCTTTAAATTTTTGGGATAAATATTGAATAAAACATAAAATTCAATTGACCCAGGATGATGGATTCCATTCATCCATGTTGTAGCCATGGGTCTTCTGAATCCAAAACCATAAGGCACTTCACTGTAGGTCAAAGTATGACCTTTCTAGAGGCCAGAAAGTCAACTGTGTGCCAAGCGGACCTTAAACCTTTAGGGGTTAATGGGTTAAATAATGGTAAAAATAAAATAATTATGGACCATGCACAAAAATGTTAATTCTAGAACAATAAAAACAACAAATATTATAACAATTATTATTTTATGCAAAAAGAAGACCAGGACTGTTCAGTATGCTCTGATGATGAATTGCATAAAATCATCAATGATTAGCTATTTTTATCATTTAAAAATTGTATCCTGAGGCACAACTAATTATACTCATGTATAATACTCATACTTCAATTATGACATTAAAATGAATTCAAACAATGTGAGAAGACAATGTGTTTTATTTTCAGAGATGTAATTGTAGTTGATGGTAGTTGGTTAACTATCAATCTCCCATGGACAGAGTCTGTATAATATATAGTCTGCCACAGTAGTTGACTTGGACCGGAACATTTCGGAACAACAATCCCGTACTTCTAATTTTAGGCAAAATACCGTTCCTATTCATTTTTCTGGGATGCATTCCCATCGTGTTCATCCATTTGCAATGGCTAGCTTTAACGTTATTATGAGAGGAAGAAAATATTATTGTATTTGAGAAAAGAAACATTCTGGAGCCATTCTGCATCATTAACAAACTGAGCTGGAAATTACAACAGTAAATATCTGGCACTAAAGTACATGATCGGTAACAGATACTTTTTTCTTGAACTGTTCTGGAAATGTCCACTGTGTTTTCCTGACTGACTTATTTGACTAATTCAGCAGTAAGTCTGAGCTTGCAACAGGAGACGTATGGATGTGAGGGGCAGTAGGATGGATGCTGAGGTGGGTGATTAAAGGAATGGTATAGATCAGTGGTCCTCAAACCCTTCCATGGAGGGCCTAGTGTATGCTGGTTTTTGGTATTTCCCTTCAATTAGAGCATAATTAGGACCTAGACTGCCAGGTGAGGGGAGATCCTAACCAATAAGTGAGCTACTCCATCAGGCTTGTACAAGGTGAAAGCGAAAACCTGCATACACTAGGCCCTCCATGGAAGGGTTTGAGGACCACTGGTATAGATTAAGTCCCCTCTAAACCTGTTTAGACAATTGTTTAGACTACTGAGCTACAATCTGTATTCTTATGTCATTTAGATATCTTGCATTTAGTGCATTCATTTTAATATATTCCAAAAACACCAAACAATGCATGTTCTATGTGCTGTTCTACATGAAACCAACATAGCATTAATATATCTGACTTTATATGAACTGCTATTGGTAGGGAATGTCCATTGTCTGACACTGACAGTCTTATTATTCTTATTAATCAGACGGTCAGTCTTAATATTATTGGACTTGTTTTAATTCAGCAGAGTGAGTCTGAGCCACAGACAGTTCAGGTTTGTGAATGAATGTCCATGTGTTTTTTTCTTAATGCCTGATATTTGGTCAGTTGAGCTGAGTAACTATGTCCCATTTTGTAGAATTCAAGGAATTGTTTTTGCAGGATAATTTTAGTGTTCTTTGTCCATCCAAATGTATGACAATTTCACACTTCATAAGGCCAGTAACTGAAAATCTCCAAGTTGATTAGGAAAACTTTGTAAATTTGCCCCTGAGCATAGCACTCAAACCTAATTTATGAACTTAAAACCAGATTTGCTCCAGTCTCGGTCTTGATTTGTCCTCTGTTTAGGTGTTGCTGAACATAGCTGTGTTGCTGCATAGAGTACGGCCAACATGATATTAGCTCAGTGACGCATGATTGTGCATGCTTACATTTGTGTGGGCTGTATCATGTAGCTATCACAACAAGTCTAGCATAACAGTCTTTTTAAAGCTACATTGTGTACTTTTTGGAGTTGATTCTTAGCAAAAACCCCATGTTCTTTAAAAAATATGTGCTTATTCGTGTGTAATTACTTCCACCAACTATATTCTCGTAAGCGTAGACTCTTCAGAATACATACAATGTAGTCGCCCGAATTGTGGCAGCCATGATGCGCTTCCATCTTTAAAATACAATAGCCAAAGAGGGACATACAAAATTTAAGCTTTTTGCGCTTTTACACTCAGTGGCACCATGACGAATACCAGCAGGAGATTACTCACGACTGCCGGCAGATTTGAAAGCCTGTTGAACATGGAGGATCATGACTATTCTCAAGGATGCGTAATGGCAGCGCCGACCCTAGCTATAGGCAAGAACCATTCGCCTGGCAACACCTATTATGCCAGCAACACAAACTCAGATTTTTTGTTTCAAAATAACAGCGCTCGTAATTCATTTCATAGGTAATGTGTCCATGTTCATGTGTTGCAAAAATTTGTATTTTTTGGGATAAAACAAACTCTAGTGAATTTTTTTCAAATGTAATCATGTTTTCACATGAGACACTGGCAATATATTCAATCAAATAGTGTGTACAACATATTTGTTACTGTTTTTAATAAAAAGTTATTATTTTTTGCTACCACATGCTCTTATTGTTTCTTTACACACATAACAATTTCATTTGCTTACAATTCACTAGCTTTATAATGAATTAACAATGATTATTGCAGTGAATTAAAACGAGCGCTATTGTTTAAAAAAATAACAATAATCAGAGTTTGCGTTGCTGGCATAATAGTGTGAGGGGCTATAAAATAGAATTCAGTTGGTTGTCATATACAATTTCGCCGCTATATGGGAGCAATTCTTACACAATGTAGCTTTAAGTTTTTGTAGCTAGCTACAGTAGATGTATCAACTGTGCTAACATTTAATGAACTATCATCCTTGACTTTCGTTATGCATTATAAACCATTTAAGGCATGCAGTCTGTCAACATAATTACATTATATACAAATTATAAATAGATATTTTTCATTTTGACGAGCCCACTCCTATAAAAAAGGTCCAGCCCTCTGGCATTTGCCAGAATTGCCAGATGGCCAGTCCGTACCTGTCATTAGGTTCAGTGTTAATAACTGATATTTGAAATACAAGAATAAGTCATTAGGTAAATTAATCACAGACATAAAATCATTGATTCCAGTATTTTACTGGTAAAATGTCCTGTAAATTATTGTCCCTTTGTAATATTATACTGTAGCTACAACTTCATTGGTACTATCAATATATGGTTGGACTAAAAGTCCACTGACTGAAAATCTATTTATGTGGGGAAAGTATCCAGCGATGTGCTTTTTTTCTACTAAGTCTATGTGGAAGGAGGCTTTTCCATACAAGTTTCTTTGATCATCCTTAATCCCAAACATTCAAAGCAGAAAGTGTAATAGAGAAAAATGTCATTATTGGACAGCATTTGCTTTGTTATCTGTCGATAATGTTGCGATAACATACTGAAGCCAATCTAAAATAAATGTTTAAATATTGATAAGCTCCTCTTATCGCTTCATACCAAGACTTATTTTTTTTTGTGTGTGTAAAATCAGGATATTTTCTACTAAATATTCTAGGCCAGTTTGCTTATTCCAGTATATACTTTAAATCTTCAAATGTTTTTGTAAATTCCTAAGGCCTCCATTTGTCATCTTAGATTATTACTTATTCACCAATAACACAGCTCATCAGTTGAGTCCTCAAATTACATATGTTAAATTATATACAAATGAGAGCATGGTCAGCACTTACATTGTCTTGGTGATGCAGTAGTCTAGCTAATGTAACAGTTGCAACAAAAGTGGCATCAAATAAAAAATCATGAAAAAAAAACTAATAAACTAATAATTGTGCTGCCACTGTGAAAGGATGGAATTCATATTTTACTGTTGTCATGGATGCAGATGGTGTTTTGTCAGTGTGACTGAAATCCATACAGAGGACTGACCTTCCAGTGCTATCTGAGAGACGCATTGCTACAGGCTTGACAGATTGAGTCGACTGAATTATACAAACTCCCCAAAGCCAATTACCAAAGTAAGGTAGCCATCTGTTAAGCAATATTGAGGCAATTAACGAGAAATAGAGGTAGAGGATCAGCAGGATATGAGGAATACATTTTTTTCGTATTTGAGGCTATGGTAAGCAAAAATCTGCTATGGAGTGTGGCAAAGATGGCAAAAAAATGAGTTTTTATTTATAGAATTTACTACGTTTAAAATTTGCTTCAATTGTAATTTCAGAACAATAATTTCGAAATACTAAATGTATGTAATGAAGGCCTATTCTTTTACTTCATCAGTCATTTAATGAGTCTAATCTAGTACATCAGATAGTTGTTGGAGTCAGATGGCTCAGTGGTTAAAAAGTCAGGCTTGTAATCAGAATGTTGCAGGTTAAATTCCTGACTATGTCAAAGGTCATTGTGTGTTTGAGCAAGGCACTTAAAATTAAGTTGTACTTACTGTTAGATGTTCTGGAAAAGAGTGTCTGATAAATGTCTTAAATATAAAATGCTTCGCAGATTAAACAGTCATTAATGTTTGCAGCAAGTGTATGATCCCCATTTGCACCACTACAGTATATATAAGTTTTCACGATACCTAGCCGGCATTTCAACATTGATTCACCGGTGAATCAACGTAGAGACCAAGGTTGAATCAACGTTGAATTAAGTTTTGATTTTGCAAAACAAAAGTATATTGACATTGTTTCAACGAAATTTCAACGTTGATTAAGAAGTGTTTTTGTTAACCTTTTTCAACCGTTTAGCATTAAACGTTATATCAAACGTTATATCAAATTCAACGTTGAGACAACAACTGACATTATTTCAACCATATTTCAACGTTGAAGGTCGGTCATGTGGGTAGTTTACACCCCTCTCAATACGTCATGTCCAATTACCTTTTGAGCGTGTCCCATTGGCACCTTTTCAGCAGATGTAGAATAGTCAAATATTGATCACATGCTTCCTCCAATTCAGCCAGTCAGATTTTTTTCTGACATTCGTTTCTGACATTCGTTTCTGACACTGCTAGTAGATACATGTGTGGGAGGCTACAAATTAATCAAATACAACCATGATTGAATTCACAGGTGCCTGACCTGCACACAAGAACTTGCTAGATTGCGACGTCACATAGTACCCTCCATCCTTCCACCCTGGGCAGCGCTGTACCAATTTGCACCGCCCGATGTTGAATCCCTGGACATCATCAGATGCCTTGACCAGGATACAAATGTTCATTGTGCCACGCACCTTGCGTCTTCAAATGTGTGATCCACAATTTGTATCTTCTGCTCTCTTTCTTAACTTTCTATCTGAGTAAAAAAAAGTGTCAGTACTAATAAAGATACGTATATTAAAGGAATGTTTGAATAAATCAGCATACTGTTCCCAAGGATATCCTATCCTATGTCAAAGTTCAAGCTCATTTAGATCATAAGCAGTTAATTAATCTCTGTTGCAATAAATCTCAGGATGTGAAACGGCCTTTATAGTTCCTCAATCCCATCAGTCTATGGTACAATTGCTTTTGCTCAGTACTGGTTTTGCTCTTTGAAGAACATTCTCGTCTGACTGAGTCTTTTTTCCACCAGGATAAAACGAGGGATGTTCTTTGGCTTATCATTTCCCGACTGCTTCGTGAACGCTTTCATCCATTGGTCTGTCACGCAAAGACCAAGTCACAATTGGTCCCATACTTTCTGAGCAATGTCATGTGTTTTCAAGTTTCAACTTGCAATATCCTGCGTTCACTATTTCGCTCTTTCTCACAGCAGTGATTAACTTGGCGCATGCATAGGCATTATCTCTTTCATCCTTTTAGTGCTAAAATTGTATTATCAAAGTAACGTGATTTTTGCTTTGCAGCCATGTTTCTCAAGATATTTGTGCTGTACTTGGTGCCATGTACAATCTACAGTGCCAAACTGAGCCAAGAGAAGCCAAGCAGTACTGGGCCAGCCTAGTTACGCGTTTATTATTCTGGAGAGGCAAGGTTGCCTAGCGGTGAGGGCATCTGAATAGTGTATAAAAGGCTCCTGATTTGAATCAACTGACTGCCAAGGTGAATGATCTATTATTTTGCTCCTCCCTCTGTAACATTTCTACCAAGGTCATGCAAATATGAATTGGGTTTTAGTCAACATGCCTGGTTAAATAATGGTAACATAAAGCTTCTAGAAAAGAATCACATGGAAGAAAAGAAAATATCCAAGGGTTGGTCCTTATTTGTCAATCCGGGATACGGTCCTATCACATGACAAGCCATCATACTGTATAACACAAATATAAATCGGCAAGATGGAACTGATCTGAAACAAGGCCAATTTTAAACAAGGGAGGTCAGACAGGAGCAGTTAAAAGGATAAGTTAAAACACCTTCCAGACCCTCCTACCACATAATAACTGCCTTCCAATATTCATTACTTCCCTCTTCCACAAGCCCCTTTACTTTTTATTTTAGTTTTCAATGATAATAAATACATTAGTAGATTAAAGGGAAACCTAGTCAACTCCCCAGGGAACTTGAAAGAAGATTCACAATTTACATGCTGTTTGTACTCCGAAATCAATTAAAAATTTACAGCTGCCATAGATTCATAATTCATGGGCCCATCGTCATAAGTTTGCTACCAGGCAGACACATGTACATGTCAGTGGGATAAATACATTCAACACCGTAGGAAAAGCTGAGGGGCCCATGAGCATTTTTTCGACATTATTTTATTCTCACAGTCTGATGCAGGTCTCAAGGTTCCCAGTGTTGATTCAAAATCACATGTTTGAATTTTCCATTCCTAGTTTATCTTTTGATCCTGTCCAAGAGAATGGCAAACTGACCCCTCACACTTGTCTGTGTCCTTTACGCTCGGTTCTCTCCATCAAAAAGTGTCTGTCTGTCTTCTTTAATACTCAAAGGAGCCATAGCGGACGGTCAGCTACGCGCTTGAGCACAACATTGATTATTAATGAGCCAACCTTTGAATATCAACAGTCTCTCCGATGAATTTGACCGTTTTCAGTACACCTGTCTGCCTGTCTGCCAAGTATTGCAATGGAACCCTGGGCAGAGCGAAAGGAGCGTTTTGATCTATTTGATATTTAGCTCGTCTCTCTTCTTCTTGT
>JACXGM010040016.1:0-10515 GCA_016801145.1 Umbra pygmaea
CATACAGGGGATTTAAATGACGCGGGACGTCCAAGCTCCTCCGTTTCTCCGCTCGCCATGACCATGCTGTGAGCGGACTGAACATGCGCAAAACTTTTTTATTTCAGTAATCAATCCGCGGATCACGTGTGTCCCGAACCGAAGATATTGATCCGAACGGATCACGGATCAATGACGATCCGTTGCACCACTAGTGTTTATGCTACTCATAGAATATTTATATTATCTTGTTTTGTACATGGTTATGCGCGGTTATTTAAGAACATGTAACTTTATAAGTAGTTTGTTTTTGCGGCACATTCTATTATGCTTGTTTAGCATTTTTTTATTAAGCTACAGTGTCCATTTTTTTTCTCCTACTTTCGGTAGCTACCGAGCACATCTCTCTGATCCGAACAGGCTTCGGTCTGTTTGTACCTTTTTTACGGTATATTTTGGAATGGGTCTCTTTGTTATCAGGTCCATTTGGAAAGGATCTTTATTTTTGAAAAATGGATTATGCATATCAGGTTCAGGTAGGAAAGACGTTTGTATTTCGGAACCAGTTAGGGCTGCAACTAATGACTGTTTTTATAATCAATTAATCTGTCCATTTTTTTTTGATTAATTGATGAATCAGATAAAAACCATGTAACGATCACCCCTAAGGGGCTGATGTACATGTTGTCTGTATGTTCCCTTATATTATTTGAGTTGCTCCCCTGTGGTGTTCTTGTTTCTACCCTGTGTGCAGTGTTGAGGTTTCTGTTCCTGCTTGTCTAGTCACATGATATGTTCAGCTGTTCCATTCAACCTATTGATCTTCAGGATTTATAATCAGCACACAGATGTTTTCAATTTGTTATTGTTACATCTTGTGTTTAGTTCCATTCCCTGTCACTCATTGTGGATTATCCTTATGTCATGTGTTTTCATCTAGGTGCTCGTTCCATATACTTTTTGATTCACAGAAGTCTGGTCATTTTGCCGAGTGTTATTGTTACATTAAACTGTTTGTGAATTTTCAAACTTGGCATTTGTCCCCGCTATTTCCGCACTACATACTACATTGTGACAAACAAACCAAAAAATGTATTTTTCCAAATTTTTATTTAAAAAATTAGTTGTTATTCCAAATTGAAAATTTTAACAAATTACAGACCTAAATGTATGCTATACAAAATGTGTGAATTTTTTTTTTAGTAAAGTAGAATAAAATTGTCAAACCCAGCAACACTTCAATTATTTTGGTAATATAAGATAATGGTTTTTAGATGATTAACAAATTGTGGTAATCAGTGTTGTATTGGATATCCTACTACAGGGCTGGCCAACCCTGTTCCTGAAGCGCCACCATCCTATAGGTTTTCACTTCAACACTTGTTGTGGGCAACATGTTTTCACTTTCCTTATGGTAATTATTAGAATCAGGTAAACTATATTAGGGTTGAAGTGAAAACTTACAGGATGGTGGCTCTCCAGGAACAGGGTTGGCCAGCCCTGTCCTACTACTACCTACTTACCTACTTTTAGATAATTTGTCGAACAGTAGGCAGTTTCACATTTGAGAGGTGTAAAACTTTTCTGTTGTGACACCTAACATACAGTATGTCACACTATTTGTTGAAACAGCCAGTGATGGAGTACTTGGTTCGCTATTCTCTGGACTTGTGTCTTGACTTGGACTCGCACACTGATGACCAGCGACGTCTCTGGCATGGAAAGCCTGGTGGGGCACACATTCTGAATGGGCAGCATCCGAATACAATTACACACAAACCTACTTGCACAATGACTCCAAACACAAATGCACCTCGAACATGAAATCACAAATGCACACATTAACATAACAGATTAGCGGAAGTAGAGACAGGGATATGATTGACATCACATCATCAAGAACGGCATTTGATGTTACACAACTGGTATATTACCCAGTTATATAGCATTGCATTACAAATTTAAAAGTATCAAGCAGTAGGCTACTACACGATCATTGCGGCCTGCAACTGTAACAGGAAAAACCCATTGCTTTCCGGAGCTTAACCCATAGCCAATTTAACACACCCTGTAATAATGCAAAAATAGACTCACCAGTGGCTTTCATTGCTTGAAAAGAAAAGATGCACAATGATTTTTCATCCAGGCAAACTTGTCAATAATGTTTCTGTCAAAATAAAAAATTCCACCAATACGAGTTCATTTTCAATTGATAGCATTGCAAGTGCATTTAATCTCTGTTGCACCATTGTGTTGCGTGTAAATGTCTTAACCCTATTTAACATTGAAAAGTTTCGCTCTGACTCAGCAGTGGTCATTGGTATAATGATTATCAATTTTAGTAGTGCCACTGTTTCAGATAAGTCATCTTAAAGGTTGTTATCATGAATTACCTGAAGCAGACTGTGTATTTCCCGTATGCAACTCAACTGATTGTACAGCGACTTCAGCTCAGTTTCTAGCTTGATTTTATTAACTATTAACTAAATTTTTACTGCACATTCAAGTTCAGCATTGGGAAATTATTTTATAAACTTGCTGAAAAGTGTACAGTCGACAGGTTGTGCTGCAATAAGTTGATCGCTTTGGGAAAATCTGTCATCTACCTGCTCCACCACAGTGTCAGCAGCAGTGTTAATTTTTCTTCTTTTAGTACCAGTTTTTTCTCTCCTGTGATAACACATCCGCTCGCTCTCTAAGTTGACCCACTCTGTTTCTGAAGTGGCTGCGCCTATATTGTGGCTGCGTCTACATCTCATTTTTGCAGTATGTTATACAAAATGTCAACTTCTGGCATCAGCTCAAAATAAAATGCAAAAACTGTAGAAATGTATCAACCTCCAGATGCATGGAGAGGCTGTAGGCCCATCCGGGTTCTGTTCGTATATAATCTAGACAGTATTTGATATCCACACGGTTCTCCCAAACAGCATTCACTGTTCTACTTTTGAAATTCCATCTAGGGGCGGGAGGTCTGACTTCTCTGCTAGTGTGGCTGTTCTTCTGGGTGAATTGGAAAAGAAAGTGGCGAAGGCCGATAAATCTGCAAAGAACACTTTCAAAGCAAATATTCTTGCCGAGCACACTTGCTGCAGAATGAGATTCAACTGGGGCGCGTAACAATGCACAAATTACACATTCGGATTAACTCTTTAACTAGTGGCTGAACACCACTTAGGCGCCCACTCATCACCGCTGCACCATCGTAGGTTTGCACAATTAATTTATCGGTAAGGGATAATGGCTCAAGGACGGCTGTTATAGCATTTGCAAGACCAGGGGCTGTTTTGTCCCTTACTTCACTGAATCTCCAAAACCCCTCTTTTACTGTTATTCCAGTCATGTAGCATAGCACAATTACCATCTGCGATTTGCAGGACACGTCTGTTGTCTCGTCTGCTTGAACAGCAACAAAAGGAGCCTCTGACACCTGCTTGGCAACCTCCTCCTGATATACACTGAACATGCACAAAAGTGGCTGAGGTTCCTTTGAAGTAGGGCTGTGAATCGTAACGTTGCCTAGTCTAGAGTCCCCCTCACACATTGTCTCAAAGCAATTTCCATTTTCCAAAAAGTTTTATGTATGTTATTATTCTACCAAGAACATACTGTACCAGTTGTCTTCTGTTTGCTGATTGTGGAGCTCAGTAGCACATTTGTGAGAGGCATAAATTTGAGCAGCGATATTAGCCCTTCCAAGCAAGCCTAATATGACAGCATTTTCAATAATGCGAACCACTGCTTTCATGTTTGGCAAGTCATTCCGAAAGGTTTTTCAAATCTTTGAATCCTCTTTAGTCCCAAAGAGCAAGCAATAAAAGCAGAAGAGTATTCCCTTAGCTGCACTGGCAGTTAGCTATGATTTTTTTCTTGAGTCACTCTCGATTGAAGGCACGTTTTTTTTCGTCTGGTTAGTGTGGTCCCAAATGTTAAATTTCTAAGTTATCTTCTATTGGCAATGCACTAAATTTAACTTTTAATAAATTGTCAACTTGATTCATATGTATGCTTCCCTGTATTTGGCTCGCTATTAGTAGTGGCTAACAAATGAACATAACTGACAGTTGTTCAAGTAGCTGGCTAGCAATGCCCATTGCACGTAAATAACTATTTCCTAAACGTCTTGACGTAAGTCATTCTATTATGTTTCATTGGCTATAGGACCAATATGTTCGTGCCCCACAGCTTATTATTGAAAATGTGTTGAACATGCGCACAGAGTTTTCATCTGCTCACTTGATTACTGAATGCTAAGGGGCTGGCCCATGCTCATCAAACGCACACTGCTAGAAGTAGCCGACTACTGACTTTAGGTAGATTGCCTATAGGAAGATATTTGTAATGTGTCGGACAGCGCTACCTTTGAAGTATGTACGAAGACGACCAACAATGTTAGTTACAAAGAATATACATATAAACACTGTCCCATATCGACAGTTACATTGAACATGTTGTGCACTGCTCTATAGCGGCATCTGGTGTGGCCCGGCATCCTAATGTGGAAACGTCCCTGCTGATGACTTGTACTTGGACTAGGACTCGATGATATATAAAATCGGAATTGGGAATACATGAAAAAGGTACTCGGACTTTGGATGAAGTTTCTCACTAATTTCTACTTTTATGGAAACTGTCTGGTTTTACTAATGATAGCTACCATCAAAACTGCAAGTAGATGTTTCTTCAGCAAACATATTATGGCGAAGTAGTTTGCACTTGAGAAGTTGAACAGCCTCCTGTTACATTTGTGTGCATGCTTGTCAGCTTCTCTGGTAAAACGAGAGTGCATATCAGAATCTAATCATAAACTCAATAATCAATGAACACCCCCAACAGCAGAATCATCCAATGAGCGATTAACAATCCATGCTGTGTGCGGAATACTTTCTTTACTTTTTCCGACCACCGCAAATTACATTATATAATCGTATCATATTAGCATCAAATTTCTCATATCTGTAACTATACACATTTTGTCATTAGATCCAGAGACTTCTGCTCTTCAGTTGAGCTTCAGCAGAGATTGATAATCATGAAAGAATTACCCAAATGCAACTACTGTATGAAAGCACGTGTTAATTTACAAAAGCAGACATGCTTTTGTTGAGGAAATTTCAAAGATAAAACTATGCAAGCCTATGTATTAATGTTCCAGGTCTCTGCGTGGGTGAAACAATATAGTTATGTTAATTGCTATATTCAGGAATAAGACATCTTTCATCAGAGTTTGGCCAAAAATGCTTTGCTGGGCCAGAGCAAATAGCTGTAACAAAAGTGAACCAACAAATGAACAGAGAGAACAGAGACAGCTCCATTCAGGCCTGGCTTCAGAATGAAGTGACATCCGCAAGAGGGCAAACATTTCTTTAATTTTCGAACCCTCTCCTCTGGGACCATCAGATGTTTTAAATTATTTATTGTAGCCCTGAACTGGCACCCCTGATTCAATTAGTAAAGGGCTTGGAAATATGTGACTAACTGAATCAGCTGTCACAGGCCAGGGTTTCAACAAATATGTGAAATGTCTGGTGGTCCCCTTGAAGAGGTTTGGGAAACCCTGTACATTAACCTGAACATTACATACATTACTACGGCTTGAAAACTAAAAAAAGTGCTAGAGTGAGATGCAGCCCATGGGCAGCTATCTTGCCAAATGTAAATGCCCAACTCAATCAGATAAAACCAAAGCTAATCAGCAAAAAGTTGAGTATACATAAACTTCAGTGGATCCAATTCACCCCAATTAACAACAGTCAGATATCTTTTTTGGTTATGTATCGGTTATGTTACGTTAGCTACACTGACTGTGTAAAAAAAGATGCCTGGGAAAAAAACAGTTAATTTAGACAACATTGTAGAAAGTGTTGAAGTGTTTTTGCTGATCCATGAGGCCTGAGATGTTGTGTTTAATTAACTCTTCAATCTACCAATGAATCCATATACATTTATTCGCTTTTTATATAGGTACCAAAAACTAATTTTTAATATGCAATAATTTCCCAGTTGTGTTCACTGATGTATTACGTTGTGGAGAAACAAGAACACTGAAACACACCTACAAGACAGAAATCTAAACAACACTCATAGGGAAGCAACTCAAAGGGAACATGAGAAACTGAACATATAACAGAACCACCGTGCATGCACTGAAATCAAAACAAAGGCAAACATAAACACATGAAACCTAACTGAACAAAAGGGGAGTCCATCTAACGGCCCACACAGGGCTGGACGTTACAGTACCCCCCCCCAAAAGCCCACCACACCGAGGGGGGCAACAGAGAACCCGAGGCCGGGAGGAACAGAGGAGGGCCCGGGGTCAGGAGGGACAGAGGGCGGCCTGGGGTCAGGCACTTCAGGTGGCCAGGGGCAAGGCAGTTCAGGCGGCCAGTGGCAAGGCAGTCCAGACGGCGGCGTCAGCGACGGGGGTCCGGTCAGCAACATCAGCGATGGGGGTCCGGACGGTGGCCTCAGCAGAGCAGGGGGTCCGGACGGCGATGGCGGCTGAGAAGGTCCGGACGTCAGCGGCGGCTGAGCAGGGGGTCTGGACGTCAGCGCCGGCTGAGCAGGGTGTCCGGACGACAGCGGCGGCTGAGCAGAAGGTCCGGATTCCTCGATGGCTGCGTCGTCACTGAACCCCAACGGGGGAGGCAGGATCAGGACCTCCAGGTCTGCAGCTAGGAGGGTTGTCTGAGGCTGAGAGGAAGGTGGTGTGGGTACTACCCGCTGTCAGAATGGTGCAAGCCGCATGCCGTCTTGTTGGGCATCCCTGAGGCATTGTCAGAGGCGCTCCCCAAACACAGGCTCCTCCTGATCCAGCCATCTGAACACTACGGTCCCCAGCCATGCCTCCAGATACCTCCTGGTCCAAACCTCCTCATTGTCCCGGACAAAATAATCTGCTTCCTCCTCCTGAAGGCGTGTAACGCCGGTACTCCTTCGCTGTCTCCTATTCGCAAGGTCGGTCAATCTGTCACGATTCCCCATGGTGTAGTGGAGAGAGAGACAGGCGCGAAGGGATTGCAATAATACAAAGATATTTATTGTAGACTCAGATAAACAAAACTGCCTCATGGGGCTAAACTACAGATACTCCAAAATATAAACCATACAACCGGAACATGTAACAGTAAGATATTGACCTTAAAGGGAGGGAAGCAAACACACAAACTAAATACCGAAACAAATGCGGACTAATGACAGACACCTGGGACGTAATCAACACAGACGGAAACCATGGCGATGACAGTATACAACACAGAAAGGAACTAACAACAGACATCACAAAAGGGACACTAGGGGGAACCTATACATAACAATACACAGGAGGGAGAAACTAGAACACTGAAACACACCTACAGGACAGAAATCTAAACAACACACATAGGGAAGCAACTCAAAGGGAACATGAGAAACTGAACATATAACAGAACCACCGTGCATGCACTGAATACAAAACAAAGGCAGACATAAACACATGAGACCTAATTGAACAAAAAGGGAGTCCATCTAACAGCCCACACAGGGCTGGACGTTACACTACTGTACACAATGGCATTAAAACTTTTGGAATTACCGGTATCTATATGCGTAATTTCAGGGTAAACACAGTGAACTAAATGGCACCATACCCACATGGCTAATTTGTATATAGGCTTGTAGTTATGATTGCCTAGGTTCAGCCCGTTGGTTGATGTACTCAAGAACACTCAAAATCGATTGGCTGGTATGCCAAAGGCTTTCTCCACAACAAAGGCTTTCTCAGCTACAGCCCAAGGTCTCAGCAGCTATGCTACAGCCCGAGTCCTCAGCTGCTGCACTACAGCCAGAGTCCAATGATGCTATGCTACCAGTGTTACCAGCTACTACCCTACCAGTGCTACCAGCTGCTACGCTACCAGTGCTACCTGTTACTACGCTTCCAGTGCTACCTACTACTACGCTACCAGTGCTACCTGGTACTATGCTACCAGTGCTACCTGCTACTACTGCCAAGTTTCCCGAGTTATCTGCTACTGCTACTGCTAAGCTTCCAGAGCTACCTGTCGCTGCTGCTACGCTACCAGTGTTACCTGCTGCTGCTATCCTACCTGTGTTACATGCTGCTGCTACACTACTAGTCCACTGATGCTATGCTACCAGTGTTACCAGCTACTATGCTACCAGTGCAACCTGCTGCTACGCTACCAGTGCTACCTACTGTTTCTGTCAAGCTACCAGTGCAACCTGCTGCTACTGCCAAGCTTCCAAAGCTACCTGCTACTGCCGCCAAGCTTCCAGAGCTACCTACTGCTGCTACCGAGCTTCCGAAGCTACCTGCTACTGCCGGAAAGCTTCCGGAGATACCTGCTTTTGCCGCTAAGCTTCCAGATATACCTGCTCCATGGCCGGGCCCGCCGTTCCTGCTCTCTAGCTGTTGCCCATGCCTCCTGCTCCGCTGCCAGGGTCCCCTGCTCCGCCGTTGGTGGCCCCTGCTGCCTGATCCTTGTCGTTGGCTACCCCTCCGTCGCTTCTATGTTGTGCCCAGAGTCACTCCATTGTGGGGGGGGGGATACTGTGACTATGTCCCTTGTATAATGAAGTCAGTTGTGTTCCAGCCTTCTGTGCCTTTGTCTGTCTGTTTTCCTTCCTGTGTTTAGTTCATTTTGGTTAAGTGTTCCCACCTGAGTTAGTTTTGTCATTAGTGTGCTATTTAATCCCCTCTGTTCCCTTGTTGTTGGTCATTGTTTGCTGTCTTTGGTATGTACCCCATTCGTTATGGAATTCTAATGTTCTGTGTTTTCAAATATATTTAGTTGGTTATTTTGTAAAGAAGTTCCTTCTCCTGTTTTTTTTCAGTTCAATATATATTTCACCATTGAGAACGCTCCTGCCTCCTGCCTATCTTACCTTCAATCATGAAAGTTATCAGCTGTCTCCCACCGCGATGCAGTCCCTGAAGTACATTTCCTATGTACAAGAAATTTGAATATATAACTCATTTGGTATTGTTTTTTTTCTTCACTGTGTTTTGCATCTGCCATCTAATGGACCAGAGAATTAGCACATGCGCAAAACGACATGCTGGTAGTGTCTGGAAAACAGATTCCCAGTGTGATCTGAGACGCAACATAACTATTTGCTACCTCCAACAGAGGTGCTAAATGGTTTTGCGACCGCGCCACAATGGATCTATAACATTCCCTATAGTGAGCCCGACCTTTATAGCTAGCAGGTAAAATATTATCACCAACAATTTGCAAGACAGATATCTAGATAGACACACTATAAACATGATTTAAGTTTGATGAATTTAACTACATACTGTAGCTGGCAATAATATCACAAAAATAAATTAGGTAAAAAAATATTTCTTAACTCAAAATGTGTTTATCCTTTTAAAATTGGGTGTCTGCCCCAGGGTGCTACTCTTTCACATGTGGCATAAGGACTATACTGAGCATGTACAGAGTGAATTAGGTGATTCATAACTTGTTCCTGATTGGAGAAAGTGTTACAAAGGTTACAAGTGTTACAACCATTCCTGGTCTCTCATACTTATGGATTGCATTGTAGGTTAGAAAGCATGCTTCACTGTAAACAAAGTTAGAAACTAGCTTAAATCAATATAGCCAATCCAATGTCAATTTATAGCTCAGTGACCACATTCTTCAATGTGTAAACCAGGGTTGTGATTGAAACCGCTCTGGTTGTACATGGTATTGACAAGGCCTTTGAGGATAATTTAAATTGTGCTGCCATGTTTAAAGACTTGTCAGTTTCTTTTAATTACTGAGAAAATGGCATTAGTGCAGCCGACTGTGACAGAAGGATCACAATCAAATCGAATTTTGAGACAAATGAAGGAATACATATTTTGGGTCTACAGAGTTCGTAGTTTATATACATAATATTGGCCTATATACAGTATGACTTTTAAGTGTTACAAAAGGCACTCTTCAATATTAAGTTAGTGCTATGTGCAAATAAATATATAAATGCATGATTTTTCTAGGTGTGAATTCTTGAAATGACTACCCTGGACAGATAATAAATATGTTGGAATTTAGCTTAATGAAAACTTGTTTGTTTGTATGAAAGAAAATAAATGATTTAGTCAACTTAAAATGAATATAATTTTATAAAAGATTGTTTTACAGATATGGAGCTTTTGTTTTTATAGTAAAAAAAATACATAGTACAAGACACTTTTATGTGTGATTTGGAGTATGTGAATACAGTAGTATGCAAAAGTTTAGGCACCCCTGACAATATCCATGATTTTCATTTATAAATAATTGGGTGTTTTGATCATCAATTTCATTTTGATCTATCAAATAACTTAAAGACACAGTAGTACAAGCGAGGAAGAGAGAGAGAGACCCTGCCCGGAGGAAGCCCGGGGCCCCCATCTGGAGCCAGGCCTGGATGGAGGGCTCCTCAGCGAGCGCCTGGTGGCCGGGTTTGCCACGGAGCCCGGCCGGGCACAGCCCGAAGAAGCAACGTGGCACCTCCCTCTCCATCCCATGGGCCCACCACCTGTGGGAGGAACCGCTG